>SJXQ01013170.1:149459-173732 GCA_006408695.1 Aepyceros melampus | reverse complement strand
TAGCTCGCACCCACCTCCACCCCTTTTTCTAAAGGCTCAGCCTCAGCCATGCAGCCACTTTTGCACCCGAAAGTCCTCCCTCATCCTTTGCCCCCCTGTGTTTGTCCAGCGGCTTATGTAGAGCATCTTCGGTCCACGAAGGGGCATCCGGACCGCCCCCCTCCCCTTCTGAGCGTGCACACACTTCCACATCTGCTTTCCGCTGCATTCAGACACAGCCGCCTGCAGCTGCTCTTCCTTGGCCTCTTTTCACCCGGCTCACCTCCTTACACGAGGAGCCCGCAATCAGAATAGCCACTTCCTGCCCAAGGAAGGGTCCAGGTGCTGCTCTTTTGTGCATCTGGGGCTCTGGTACCCAGGCTCTATCGTGATGGGCCTAGCGCTGCTCAGGCGGGAGAGGGGCTGCGGAGAGCGCGTCTACACCACTGAAATCTTAGCCGAGTTATCCCAGCGCGCGGCGCGGTGCAGTGTGAAGCCGAAGCCCTTACGAGACCGGCAGGGCTGCTACACTGCAGAGAGGCTGTTTCTCTTCTCTACTGCTTGAGCCATTGTTATTCGTGGCTCTCAAAAGACCTGACTTTGGTGGATTCTTACCCGCTCTTTTTTTTTTTTTTTTTCCCAAAAATTCGAAAGGGCTTCATCAAGCCCCAAGTTCCACTCCTTCGGAGGAGGAGCAGACACTTGTCCTTTTTTCCCATATGTGATTTACTTAAGAAGTCTCAAGTAGTTCACCCTCCAGTTTAGGTAGCTTCATTTTTTGAAGGCTGGGCTTCCCAGGTGTTTTTGTTTGTTTGTTTGTTTGTTTTAATCTGTGCGTTGTGGTCACACAGACTGCATTTCCCCCGGTTTCGCTCAGCCAGTGTCTTGCGCTCTGCTTCAGTTGTTCTAACTGTACTGAGCGGCTGGGATGGTAACCTGAGAGATCCTAATAGTCTTTTGAGTGGAGCTCAGCGTTCTCAGCAACTTTTAGCAGGGGGACTTTAAAAGAAAGAAGACCCATCTTCTTAAAACTCTTCCTTGGTCATTAAAAATACCGACTCCTGTGGGAATTTCCTGTGGGGAGCCTGAGGAGTCAGAAGTAATCAGAAGTGTGAGGGAACCTAGCCTGAGTGCTTTCTGAAAGAGGGTTAGAATCGTAGATCTTCAGAACACTGAAAACATGGTTTATTTAATACTTGAAGGTGTAGCCGCGGCTCTGGGGACATAGCTACTAGATAAATGATTGACCAGTTTGAGTCTTCAGGTTCCCACCTCTCCCTCTATCAAAGGGGAGAAAACTCTGGCATTTAATGTTCTGCATGTAGTTGGAATCTTTTTGTCATTAGGCTTCAGAGCTTTAACCTGTGAAGAGAAAAGGCTTCCTGCAAACAGGATAGAGAGAAATGAGTCAGGGGTAGAGTTAAGCCTGAGGAGGAGGAGGAGGAGGTTGAGTGGATGGCTTGAAGCCATGGGAAGAATGTTGTGGGGATTAGATAAGGAGCTGCCCTTTTCCTCAGGGCTTTAGGCAAGCTGTTGAGTGGAATCACTGAAGGGTGGTGCAGGAGTGGGGCCCAGGCTCAATAAGCTGTGCTGAGTAGGAGGGTCCCTAACTGAGGCATTAACTGGAAGGATATCAGGATCTCCCAGGTTACCATCCCAGCCGCTGAATACAGTTAGAATAACTGAACCAGAGCGCAAGACATGGGCTGAGCAAACCCTGGGGGACATGCCGTCTGCATGCCCACAAGGCGTAGATTAAAAAAAACAGAAAAAACATGGGAAGCCCAGCCTTCAAAAATGAAGCTTCGTAAACTGGAGGGAGAAATACTAAAGAGCGTAAATCACATCTGGGACCTCACAGTGGCCCCCTGGAGGGAGGGTTGGAAATACTGCCTAAAGCAGAAGGAGATTCAGGTTATCAGGAGAAAAATGAAGGTTCCTCTGGATCAGCTGTTGGTAGAGATGTGAATGTCTTTGCATATAATTACTTAAGAGTGAGGCAAGGAATATAAACCTTTCATAAAGCCATAAACCTGTGCACTAATTTCTGCTGGATATTAAGTTTGCTCAGAAAACTTCTGTTAACATATTTATCTCCACCCTATTTTTCTTTCCTCTTAATTTTTGTAGCCGTTTCTTTCAAAAACCTGTAATGATAGGGTAACTAAGTAAGAAGAAAGAATTTTTCATGTATTTGTAGGTTCCTTGAAAATAGGAGAGCTCAGGTGGATGGAGTTCGAGAACTCATGGGGAACGGGTCGACTCTCCAGTAAGCGTGATCTTTTCATGCCTGAACTGGTCCCACACTCCTTGTACACTTGGAGTTCTTCAGAGCTCTTTGGTGGTATTACTAGATGAAGAGAAGCAGTATTAAACTTTTTATAATCCTGGGTGTATCAGAGGAATATGAAGACCTCACTTGGTGACATTTACCTCCTCTGCACTCAGGCTGTAATTTTCAGTCTAGAATTTTGCTCACATGCCCCCCGGATGACCCATAAAATACGGGATGGAGCTGTGGGAAGATGGACTGTGTCTCAGCATCCAGCCACCTTTGTGGTTTGTAACCCTGGAGTACTTTTACAGAAAAGTAGGCAAACTTTTTCTGTACATGGCCAAACAGTATTTTAGACCTTAGAAGTGTTCAGCTTTGCTGTTGTAGAGTGAAACAGACATAATGGACATATAGGCAGCACACGTGCAGTCCATAAGTGAATGATCAAGAGTCTCTTCCAGTGTACCTCTATTTACAGAACAGACACCTGGCTGCCAGTGCCTGCCTGTGAGCATCACCCCTCCACACACATTATTGCTCTTGTATATTCCTCTGTTTGACGGGGCCCAGTACCTTTTAGACTGACCAGTGAGTGATATTAATGATTAACCTCCTGGATGTTTGCTTTGTTGACTGTTTTCTTATTCTCTTATATTTGTCATCATTTTAACCCTCTTCCTCCAACCTCTTTTAAAAATGTTTTTTCGACAAAGATTTGCTACTGAGTGAGGAATAAAATAATGAATTAGATTTGGAATATGCCCTTTGTATAGTAGGAGAGATTCGACATACATCAATACCTGATGGTGGTAATTACAGTAATGTCTTAAATTACTATAGTCCTTGTCGATCATGTCGTACTTTCATATCTTGTTTCTCACGTAGATTTTGATCTTTACAGTAACTCTGAGAGACAGGAGGCTAAGTGTTAGAATATTCCTTTAAAAAAACAGTATTTTTTTTGCCTGTGCTGGGTCTTGGTTGCTGCAAGGCTTTTCTCTGGTTACAGTGAGTGAGGGCTACTCTGTGTTGCAGTGTGTGGGCTTCTCATTGCGGAGGCTTCTCTTGTGGCAGAGCGTGGGCTCTAGAGCACGGGCTTAGCTGCTCTGGGACATGTGGGATTTTCCTGGACCAGGGATTAAACCTGTGACTCCTGCATTGGCAGGCGGATTCTCGGAGCCACTAGGGAAGACCCAATATCCCTTTTTGTGAAGGGGAAGGAAGGTAGGAAAGAAAACAGGCTTTGGTGGGGTGGGGGGTGGGCTCTTAGTTATTTGGCCAGAAGATGTACTAGAAGGCAGAATTACTGACCTATGTCTTTTTGAATAGTTACAGTGATATGAAACCCCCCTGAGCCGCCCATTCTAATTTGCAGACGAGTTTTTAGGACGCTTGTCCTTACTGAGCTGCATTTGGCCTCGCTGGGAGTGTCACCTTTTGGGGCTGTGTAGAACAAATCTATTGCTTTTGCCTCTGATGGTTCTTCGCATGCTGGAAGATGGCCATCATGTTTCCCAGACCTGAGTTGCATGGGTCAGAAAAGGCCCGGACGCACAGTTGGGCTGCCCAGCTGACACCAAGCCTTACGTGGGGTGCCAGTTCTTAGAAATGGGGAGATTTCACATGAGAATCTCTATTTCTGGTTTTCTTGAGAAAAAAGAAGCTTCAGTGTTGCAGAGTTCACCTTTCTGATGATAGTAATCTCCTTTAGGGCCTACTTAGGTGGTGCGAGTGGTAAAGAACCCACCTGCTAAGGCAGGAGATGTAAGAGATGCATTTCAGTCCCTAGGTGGGAAAGATCCCCCGGAGGGAGGGCATGGCAACCCAGTCCAGTTTGCTGCCTGGAGAATCCCATGGACAGAGGAGCCTGGCGGGCTACAGTCCACAGGCTCCCAAAGGGTTGGACGTGACTGAAGCGAGTTAGCATGCAGTCTCCTTTAGGTGCCAAATATCCTGTCCATTTTCCTAAAGTCTCTGCCTGCCACCTTCACTCTTGTATTAACTTCACTCTCAAGGCCTCTGTGGTCCTTGAGGTTGCCGTCCTGTTTCCTGGGTCTTCCAGTCTACAGACTGTCGATCCTCATTCCCTTCAGATGTTTCTTATTTGACAGTTTCAAATCCCCTGACCCATTTCTTAGTCCTCTGCCCTGCATTCACTTTGATAATGTCCCTCTTAAAGTGTGGTACTCAGAGCAGCATACAGTATTCAGTATACAGTGTCATCTAACAGAGTACAGGGTGGGGGGAACGCTTACTCTTTCATTTTTGACACCGTAAATTTTTTTCCCTAATCAGTCTTATATATTAGTATATATGTAATTTTTTTATTGGAGTATAGTTGCTTTACACTGTTCAGTTAGTTTCTGTTATACAACAGAGTGAATCAACTATATGTATACATACACTCCTCTTTTCTGGATTTCCTTCCCATTTAGGTCATGACAGAGCATTGAGTAGACTCACTGAAATCACAGCTGTGTGCGCGTGCTGTTGTTAAACTAAATTATTTCCCTGTGGTTTTGAGATCCAAGCGCTCAACTCTGCCTTTATTGCCTTTAAATGTACTTAGATATTCCAGACTGATAAAATATTTTTTTTGTATCCTAGGTTTTTTCCACCCTTGACTTACTCTTCCCAGTGTGACTTCCTTTGTTTCTGAAGTGGAGCTGTAAAATATAAAAAAAAACAGTGTGCCGTATAATGGAGAAAATAGTTGATGAGGACCCTAAGTTATTATTAACACAGTGGAAAATTAAGGGGGAGTCCTCAAGCATTATGCTTGACGTTTTGGAGGTGAAGCAAAAGGAGGTCTTGGGGGTGGCCTTGCTGCCTTGAGTTTGTAGGTTGGTATTATTTTCCCCCAGTGAACCGGTGTGTATGTGCTTTCTGTGTGCAAGGCAGTTGTAGGTCAGTGGGATCTCAGAATCTAAAAGTATCTTTGAGGTCATATAGTTGACCCTTTTTTGGGTGCTAGTGGTAAAGGACCTGCCTGTCAGTGCAGGAGATGTCAGGTGCAGGGGTTCGATCCCTGGGTCGTGAAGATCCCCTGGAGAAGGGCATGGTGACCCACTCCAGTATTCCTGCCTGGGGAATCCCATGGACAGAGGAGCGTGGTGGGCTGTGGTCCATGGGGTCACAGAGAGTTGGACATGTCTGAGCGACTGAGCGTGCACACGCATGCAGTCCGCCCCTTTACTTTATGGGTTAAAAAGGGATAAGAAGCATTTGAGTCAGGAAGGACTGGGGTGGTGAAGTTAGGGGTCCTCATGACTCTTAAAGGTGGTTAGTTATAAAAGGGTGACAGAATTGGAGTCTCAAGTTGAATTCAGCCGTGAAGGCTAAAGTTGTATGCCCGAGTCAGAGCTGATTTAGGTCTCGCTTAGCAAGCTGCTGCATGAGTTTTCTGTCTTATTTAGGGAGGCCTGGAGCCCTCATGATATGAATTGTATGCCCCCATAGCATAAGGTGAAAGTCCTTTTTCCTTGAGAAATGGAAACCCTTAGAGAAATTAGTTTATGCTCTAGGCACTTGCTCATCAAGTTAACTGTTCTGGAAAGATTCTTCAGCAAAATCCATCTGAAGATCTTATTGAAAGAACAAACAAACCTGTTTTAACACCTCCTCCCCCCATACTGTTGAATCTATATTTTTAACAGTTATATTGTAAACATTTTCCTGTGTGATTGAAACTGATTGAAAAGCTTATTAATAATCATATTAATGACATGGACTTATACTTAATATTTAACCTTCCTCCTAATCTTAGACATTTAATTTATAGGTTTTTCTGTTGAATGCTTGGTGATTGCATGTTTACAATACAAATCTTTGCTCACATAGAATGCATTCCTAGAAAGTGAAATTGCTGAGTCAAAGATTGAATATTTTATGGACTTGGTACAGATGGAAAATTTCAGTTTACGTTCCTGCTAATACAGCATCAGTGTACCTGTCACTGTAGCTGCCAGCAGAGTACAGAGATGTCCTGTACTTTACTATAGAAAGTAGTGCACTTTGTGGACATTCTCGAAATCAAATCTCAGTTCGCATTCGCGACTCTTTCTTACAAATAACTGCTGGAAGTGGAATTGAAGAGTCAGTGAAGGCAGGTTTCAGGGCTTCTGTTGCTTCAGGCCTAACTGTGTTCCAGAAAGGAGAGTTGGTACCTGCTCCCAGCACTGGGGGTGTGGGGATGTTTGCCTTGATCCTGGTTGGTGCCACATACTGTAATCTTACTCTCCTTTGCTGATTTATAGGTGGAAAATGTCACTGTGTCCTGTTTTAAAGATACGTTTCCTTGCTTTCTGGGAGGATTAAATATTGGAAGATGTTAAGCCTTTGGACCCCTTCTTTTTGTGTAGCTTCCTGTTTATTTCCTTTGGCTATTGTGGTATTGCTTTGCTTCTGTTAAAGTAGTGCTGTGTTGTAAATGCTTCCCCAGTCTCTTCACTGAATTGCAACTTAAAAAAATAAACAAATATTAGAAGCCTTTGATCCCTTTGTCATCAAGTTTGTTGAACTTTTCTTTCATGGATTCCATTTTTGCTTGGATTCCAGTACAAGTGGCTAAACTTATCTTGAAGTGAAATTTCATTTATGTTTTCCTGTTCTTCTTTTTGTAGTTTCATTTATTACAGTTACCTCTCAGACTCATCTGGGACTTATTTGGGGTTTTGGTTTGTCATGCAGGAATTCAGCTTAATTTTTTAAAGCTGATGGTCACATTATGGGACAGTCTAATGTGGTGCACTTTAAAGTGACTGCAGAAAAATACCATGCTCCTTAATTATGAAAGTGGTACATGTTTATTGTAAATGAATGAAGGCAGAGTGAGTATTTTAGTAAACAAACCGTGAACCCGTGGATAGCGGGGTACAGGTCTCGCACCTGGGTTTGTATCGGGCTCCTTACCTTCTTGCTGTATGGCCTTAAGCAGGTTACCTGACTTTGGGATTCACACTTTTCTTCAAAGTAAAGTAGAAAAAACAGGCCTATCCCCCAGATGGTTGACGTGAGGATGAGATGAGACAGTATGTATAAAGTGTGTATACTGGAGGGTGTTGTAAGTATAAATACAGTTATAACAAGTGGTAGGTCTATAGTGACGACAGATGAAGACAGCCCACCCGGCCCATGTCTTCCAGAAGTCTGTGCTGTGGTCTGCAGACTTTCTGCATGAATAATGTATATTGCTCTTTGACTTCCTTCGTTGTCTGCAATTACATGGATTGAGATGTCATCAGCTCGAATGAGGACTGTCATCAGCTCTTTGTTAGACCAGTACTTTTGAGTTTGTGTGTGTGCTCTGCAATAAAGTCACCTGGAGCTTTGTCAAATGGCAGGAACTTGAGCCCCATACTTGGGAATTCTGATTCAGTTACTGCTGGGCGGGCCTGGGTTTATCCTGTGAAAACATTCTGAGATGGTTTGGGCCTCTTGATTTTGTATTACCCTAGTTAAAAAGTGACTTGTCAGACATGATTTTGATTTGTGGGATGTTATCAAACTGGTGGGAGGGGAAACAGTTAAAGGAATTGGCGTCATTTTCCAATCAAGGACTTATCCTGGAGTTGAGACTTCTGGGTTGAGATTTATTACTGACTAAATGCAGCAATATTTGGCCTAGGTTAATGAAGAATGTTAGTTTTTTTTGTTAATACACTATATACAGTTGAGGAATGGAAGGGATGTTTATTTTGTGCCTGCCAGGGGCCTTTGTGGAGCATCTCTGGACTTAGAAATCTGCTCTTGAGCCGAGGGTTTACCTGTTCTTCCTTTTTTCAAAGCCTGTAATAAGGCGGCCCATCTCTGTGGTTCTCTGTGGTTGTGTTGCAATCTTGACTCGCAACTCAGTAAGTGTAGCAGTGCACAGCCGGCTTTTCTCCCCTGATTCTGGTTTTTAATTGCCAGCAGCTTTCTATTCCCCTGTTTGACACCCAGGTCACATTTATCCAGTCAGTAGACTATGGTGGCTGTCTTGTGAAAAGCACAGATTGCTCTCCTGTAACTTGGGAATTGCCTGCGTTCAGTTTTCACAAGTCATTCTTTATCAGCAGTTAGCTTCCCTGAAAAGTGCATTTTGTTGTTTTGAATGATAGAGGAGAGAAGTCAGCATCTTAACAGTAGTGCTAGTATCAGGAAATTTGTTTTAGTTTAATTCATTTAGCTTATTAACATCCTGGATTTTAAACTAGGTAGTCTTCCCGGAACAGGCTGTTTGTCATGGCTGTGCATAGCAGGAAAGCAGGAAATGTTGTTGTTTGGTGTCACTACGGAATTAAAAAAATCTTTGAAATACTGCTTTCAGCAACCTTATTGAAAGGACTTTTGTGCAGAACTGTCTCTCTGTAGTTTGAAGGGCCACGGCAGTGATAGCAGTAGTGTGCACCTGGGTTGTGATAGGGCTCTGCCTGCTTGATGGGCCCGTGTACTAACTGCTGCACGCACAGACACACAGGTAGGTCGTTCACTCTGAGCACGTTGTTTTCTTGTTTTGTTTAGCAGAGAAATCAGTATGAATATAGGGTTGACGTTAGGTTTGGAGTAGTATTACCGTGTGTGTTAACTATAGCTGTCATTATCCGTGTACAGTGGAGCTGTAGTCATCTGGGTAATTTAAAAATAATTTATGCATGCTGTGCCTGTGCTCTCTGTTCCCTGAATTAACGTCGCAGGCAGTTTACCTTAAATGGTTAAGACATTAGTGAGTGTGGGCCTTAGAGTAGCTCTGCTTTGAGTCCAAGTTTTACTCGGTATGGTTGCCCCTGGGCAAATCTCCTAACCTCTGTGCTTTGGTTTCCTCACGCACATGGTGGGAATGCTTGTAGTACGTACTGCATAAGATTGTCATGAAGATTACGTATGTGAAGGAATACAGTAGGTCCTAGCACATGCAGACATTCAGTGGATGTTCACTGTTGCCACAGTTATTTGATAGATTAAGACAGCTGAAGGTTTCATCTGGGGACATCTGGAGGAGCGTCTCGCTTCTGGCCCCAGTCTCCCTCCATGCGTTTCAGATCTATGCATAACTGCAGCCCAAGTGGAACCAGCTGTTTACTCCTGCTTCTCTCCCTTCTGTGTTTTTCTTTTTTTCTCTCTCCATTGAGTGTTTACTTTAGCTCAGTTTAGTGTTGTTTTTTTCTTAAATGAAGAAAATTATACAACTTTGTTGAAAGACATTAAAGAAGACCTAAATGAACAGAGAGAGATGCCAGGTCCATGATAGGTTTCAATATCAGAGTATTTTAGTTGTGAAAGAAGAGAAGTCGAGTCAGTAGGATGATTATACTATCAACAGACTCTTGAAAGCAGGGTCCTCACCGCTGGTGATGTTCCCACTGAGACGGAAGGAGTGTTAGAGGAGAAGGTGCTCAAAGAGGAGGTGATGGTAGAGGCCACCGGTATGTTAAGGTGTAGGAGGGAGGAGGTGAAAAGACAAGACAAGGACACCTGGAATTCTGACTGAGAACTCTAAGCCCCAACTAACTCCTCAGCATGTATCCTGGACCTTTGACTCGAGTTACTTACCATTTCAGCTTCCAGGAATGTAACTAGTTCCAAGCCTTCCAGTGAATGGCTAACAGATGAAAAATTTCCATTTATCAGCAAAAATATTTTGGTTAAGGAAGGAGTAAAAAGTTATGCATCAGCAGTGATCTGAATGGTAAATGTCTGTACACAATATTTTGAACTTTTCCCTCTTTACTGGGAGAAGACACTAACGGAACCTCCTTATACTCAGAGATGTACCCTTGCTGCCACTGGAACATTGAGGGGTAGATGTCTGTGTTGCTGACCACTGGAGAAGGGAGATCAAGGTTAGAGGGGTAACTTTCTTAGGCATCCAATCAGGGGGTGTTAATTGAAGCTGTTGGCAAACTCCAGCAAATAAAGATAGGGAAAGAGAGAAGAGGACAAGGGATAAACCCCCAAGGACAAACTGCACTTAAGGAGTGGTGAATGGACCAGAGGATGAGCTGCTGAGGTGGAGGACCAGGAGAATGGATGAGTAAATTATATAAAATACAAAGTAACTTAATATGAGACATTGGGGCAGGGATAAGGATGACAAAACTGTTTGATAGGAGAAATAAAGGTGTGACTAAATGGAGAGAATGAATGTTCATGCTTCCCAGATAAGATCAACAATGTTAAAATAACACTTCCCTACCTAAGAGCAATGTATTAATAATTTAATTCTTTTTATATATTACTGAATTCCGTTCACTATTATTCAGTATTTTTGTCTTACATTGATGAGAGAGATGTATCTGTCGTTTTCTTTTTTGGTGCTTTCTTTGGGTATCACGGCTGGTAAAATGGACTGGGAGGTGACCCCCCACTCTGGAAGAGATTGTATATAATAGATCATTATGTTGGGTTGGCCGATAAGATGCTGTGGAAAAACCTGAAGGAACTTTTTGGCCAACCCAGTACTTTAAACACTTGGTAGAAATTCTCCAGTGGAAGCCTTTGGGGCTGGACATTTCTTTGGGGGGACATTTCTTTTGTAATTTTAAAATTACAAAGTCAATTTGTTTAATAGTTGTAGGGCTATTTCCTATTGGGTGAGTTGTGACAGTTTGTGTTTTTTGAGGCATTGGTCCATTCTGTCTGAATTGTCAAACTTAGGTGTGTTGAGCTGTTCCTCAGTTCAGTTGAGTTCAGTTGCTCAGTCGTGTCCGACTCTTTGCGACCTCATCAATCGCAGCACGCCAGGCCTCCCTGTCCATCACCAACTCCTGAAGTTCACTCAGACTCATGTCCATTGAGTCAGTGATGCCATCCAGCCATCTCATCCTCTGTTGTCCCCTTCTCCTTCTGTTCCTAGTCTTCCTTTATTATCCTTTTGATGGCTGCAGGACTTGTGTGATATCCTGTTTCATTCCCATTGTTGGTGATTTGTATCTCTTCCTTCTTTGTCAGTCTTGAGCAGGTTTGTCAAAATTGTTAATGAACCTCTTCGTTTTATTGAGTTTTGTCTTTTGTTTCTTATTTCATTGATTTGTCCTCTTTATCAGTTTATTTTGTTCCTGTAGGTTCTTGAAGTAGGAGCTTAGATTATTGATCTGAAATGTTTCCTCTTTTCTAACATAAGTATCCATCTATCTATAGTATCTTATTTCATCCCCACAATAACCCTGGAGGTATGTAGGGATTTTCAGTATCACTTTAAGAAGGAAATTATGTAATATTCTTAAAATCTCAAAGCTGAGTTCTGAACCAGAGATACTGGCTGCAAGTCCAGATGGCCTGCAAGCCTCCTCCTCACTCTGAAACTCTTTTTATTTTTCAGTGTTTCATTTCCCTTGAACCAAGACTGCATAGGCTCTAAATCTCAAACTTGTTTGAAAATGAAAATGTAAACTAAGACTTTCAACTAGTATAATTATTTATTGAGCAGTGACCCGGCACCCAGAACTATGTGGTATTTTGTAGAGGGGTTTCAAAAGTGGTGAGAAAAATAGTTTCTGCATCCAGCTGGAGAGAAATAAGTTGCTTAGATGAAACTAAGGAACAGTTGAAGTTTGTCAGGAGAGTGATATGGACAACTGATGTTGTGGTTAGAAAAACACTTTCAGAGGTAGAAAATTTGGCAAAGCAGGTGAACTGATAGTGTATGAAATGAGAAGCATAGATACTTAATGAGCACAAATTGTTGACCTCCAGTAATAAAGGGTAAATCAAAACAGTAGAATGACATTTTATAAAACTTTTTTTTAAAAATAGCCTTCAGTTGGGTTTGTTCTGTTAATTAATGCTTAACTGCAGCGGCAGACTCAGAAATCTTAGTGGCCTGAGATAACCAAAGTTTCTCACTCTTCCCCATTCAAGTGACTCTCTCCAGTGGTGACCCAGAGGGCCGGGTTGCTTTTAATCTCGCCACTCCATAGTTCTAGAGTTTTTTCCTTTCATTCTCTCAAGTAGTTGGGGGAAGAAGAATCCATCCCTATTCTTAAGAGCCTTGTACGGGAAATGATACCTTGCTTCTTCTCATGTTCCCTCTGCAAGAACTAGTCTTCCAATTCCAGCCAAACTGTAAGGCAGAGAGGGAGGTGGAGGAGAGCAGATCCATACTCGTGCAGTAAGAACCGCCTCTGTCGCACTGTGACTGGTCAGCTCTTGGGAAACAGATGCCCTCTATGTTGTTGGTGGGAGGATAAATGGCCATCTTTCTAATAGACAGTAATTTTAAAAATAAGATATTCTTGCACTGACCCATGTTAATTTTTTTTTTCCTGAGGAGATACACGTGGATGTGTGCAAAGATGCTATCTTTGCATACAAGAATAGTTGTTACAGCTTTGATTATAACGAAAAATTGAAAACAAATGTCTAACAAAAGAGGACTGGTTAAACAAATTATGATGTTTCTGTCTTCAGTTATTGACCATCATATGGTATAGCATGTAATGATGTGGGTCATTAAGACTGTTCTTGTTATAAGTGGGACAAATCAGATTACAGAAAAGAACATATGTCCCATTTTTGTAAGCATGTTTATTCATGCATAGAGTAAAGACTGGAGGAGGTCTCTGGCTTTGGCAAAATAGCAGACTAGATTAATATAAACTCCTTGCTATACAATGCATATTTTGCTTTAAGGAAAGAAATTCTCATTAAAATTAAAAAGTGGAGTTGGGGCAGGAGAGGTCGGGGATTTAAAAAGCATCTGATGAACAGTCTGATGCTATAGTCTCTTAGGCTGTTTGCCAGTTTTGGTAACTTGCAGTTTAGTTCCCACAGAAATAAGAGAAAGAGTCTTGTGCCTGTGAGTGTCAGACTGAGACGCCAGATGAGAGTGTGGATCTTCAAAAGGTTGAATATGCGCTAAAGGAGTGGGTAAACTAGAAAAAGATCAAGTCTCTGTTAGCAAGATCCAGAACTGGTTGGGGAAGGGAATATTCACTGAGAACTCAGAACCATTTTCCCTTCAAATGAGTTTTGTGTTCAAATTTACATTTACCTGTGGCTTCTGGGAGACTCTCCAGACTGAGAGATTGACATAAAAAGCAGTCCAAAGCTGATGTAATAGAATCAACAGACAGAAGAGACTTGGCACATGAAGGGCAGGAATAGAAACCGCGAGAAGGAGTAGGTGCTATCATAAAAATAAGGCAGGTTTTTAAAAAGGAGCCAACAGAACTTCTGGAAATGTAAAATAGTCATTGAAATCAAAACCCGGTGGTTTGGATAAACAACCCCTTAGGCACAAAAGAGAAAATTGATAAGTTAGATCAAGAGTTGGCCAACTGTGGCCTGTGGGCCAAATCTCGGTTGTGGTTTGTTTTCGTACAGCCTGCATGGTAAGAATGGCTTTTATATTTTTAAAGGATATGAAAAAGAGACAAATGAAAATATTCTACTTAGACTGGATGTGGCTCCCAAAGCCTAGTATGTTTACTCTCTGGCTCTTTACTAAAAACTTCCTGACCCCTCAAGTGGGTAGATAAGGAGGACATTTCCAGATGGTAGCACAAAGGGTAGAAGAGAGAATACAGAGGAAAGGTTTAAAGACACGGAGAATGGGATGAGGAGGTCTGAAGTATGTCATACCTTCAAAAAGGAGAGAATGAATGGCAGGTCCTATTCAGAGAGTTAGTGACTAAACAAACAAACAGATAATGATTGAACGTTTTCTAGAATAATGAAAGACGTGCATCCCAAGAACCAGAAAGTTAGAGTGCTGGGCATTCCACTCACCTCCCGCTCCTGCCCCCTGCTCCAGATTCCACATGTAGACACAGCAGAACTCCAAAGCTGAAGAGATCTTAAATACAAAGAGATCTTAAATACAAAGTATTGGAGTTTCAGCCTCAGCATCAGTCCTTCCAGTGAACACCAAGGGCTGATCTCCTTTAGGATGGACTGGTTGGATCTCCTTGCACTCCAAGGGACTCTCAAGAGTCTTCTCCAACACCACAGTTCAAAAGCATCAATTCTTCAGCACTCAGCTTTCTTCACAGTCCAACTCTCACAGCCACACATGACCAATGGAAAAACCATAGCCTTGACTAGACGCACCTTTGTTGGCAAAGTAATGTGGTAGAGGTTTAAAAAACATAAAAAACTTTTATCAACTAAAAGTCAGGAAAGAGATGGGAAATAGAAAAAAGTGATAAGTAACCCCCCTTCCAAAAAGGCTGTTAGTGAATCTTAATGTATTACAAAAGTGTAGATCAAACACTAGTTTAAAGTCAAAGGTTGTTAAATTAGAGTTCTATTAAAAGAATGAAATCTTGTTCTCAAGTGTTTCTAAGGGGCACCTAAAATACAAGGAAAGACATGGAAAGTTTGCTGGGAAAAGAATGGAAAAAGTTAAGCTAGGCAAATATTAGCTGAGAGCTGAGTGTCTGACCAAGTGGCAGGCAGTGCCCAAATATCCATCGAGAGTTCAGTGGATAAACAGAGTGGTGGCATATACCTACCATGGAATATTATTCAGTCGAAAAGAAGGATGAAGTTCTGTGCTGCAACACAGGTGAACACTGAAACATGCTAAGTGAAATAAGGGAGTTCCATAAGGACAGGTATTGTATGGTATTCCTCATATGAATATTTAGAAAAGGCAAGTTCGTAGAGAGAGTAAAGTAGAGATTACCAGGGGCTGGGATTGATTATATTCTTTGCAGCCAAAGATGGAGAAGCTGTATACAGTCAGCAAAAAGAAGACCGGGAGCTGACTGTGGCTCAGATCATGAACTCCTTATTGCCAAATTCAGACCTAAATTGAAGAAAAGGGGGAAAACCACTAGACCATGCAGTTATGACCTAAATCAAATCCCTATGATTATACAGTGGAAGTGACAAATAGATTCAAGAGATTAGATCGGAAAGAGTGCCTGAAGAACTATGGACGGAGGTTCATGACATTGTACAGGAGGCAGTGATCAAGACCATCCCCAAGAAAAAGAAATGCAAAAAGGCAAAATGGTTGTCTGGGGAGGCCTTACAAATAGCTGTGAGAAGAAGAAAGTGAAAGGCAAAGGAGAAAAGGAAAGATCTACCCATTTGAATGCAGAGTTCCAAAGAATAGCAAGGAGAGATAAGAAAGCTTTCCTCAGTGATCAATGAAAGAAATAGAGGAAAACAATAGAATGGGAAAGACTAGAGATATCCTCAAGAAAATTAGAGATATGAAGGGAACATTTCATGCAAAGATGGGCACAATAAAGGACAGAAATGGTCGGGACCTAACAGAAGCAGGAGATTCTAAGAAGAGGTGGCAAGAATACACAGAATTATACAAAAAAGATCTTCACAACTCAGTTAATCATGGTGGTGTGATCACTTTCCTAAAGCCAGACATTTTGAAATGCGAAGTCAAGTGGGCCTTAGGAAGCATCACTACGAACAAAGCTAGTGGAGGTGATGGAATTCCAGTTGAGCTATTTCAAATCCTAAAAGATTATACTTGTGAAAGTGCTGTACTCAGTATGCCAGCAAATTTGGAAAACTCAACAGTGGCCACAGGACTGGAAAAGGTCAGTTTTCATTCCAATCCCAAAGAAAGGCAATGCCAAAGAATGCTCAAACTACTGCACAATTGCACTCATCTCACATGCTAGTAAAGTAATGCTCAAAATTCTCCAAGCCAGGCTTCAGCAGTACATGAACCGTGAACTTCCAGATGTTCAAGCTGATTTTTAAAAAGGCAGAGGAACCAGAGATCAAATTGCCAACATCCACTGGATCATAGAAAAAGCAAGAGAGTTCCAGAAAAACATCTATTTCTGCTTCATTGACTACATTAAAGACTTTATTGTGTGGATCACAACAAACTGTGGAAAATTCTCATTTATTTATTTATTTATTTANTTTTAGAAAAGGCAGAGGAACCAGAGATCAAATTGCCAACATCCACTGGATCATAGAAAAAGCAAGAAAGTTTCAGAAAAACATCTATTTCTGCTTTATTGACTATGCCAAAGCCTTTGACTGTGTGGATCACAACAAACTCTGGAAAATTCTCCAAGAGATGGGAATACCAGACTACCTGACCTGCCTCTTGAGAAACCTGTATGCAGGTCAGGAAGCAACCGTTAAAAGTGGACATGGAACAACAGACTGGTTCCAAATCGGGAAAGGAATGTGTCAAGGCTGTATATTGTCACCCTGCTTATTTAACTTATATGCAGAGTACATTATGAGAAATGCTGGGCTGGGCTGGGCTGGATGAAGCACAAGCTGGAATCAAGATTGCCGGGAGAAATATCAATAACCTCAGATATGCAGATGACACCACCCTTATGGCAGAAAGTGAAGAGGAACTAAAAAGCCTCTTGATGAGAGTGAAAGAGGAGAGTGAAAAAGTTGGCTTAAAGCTCAACATTCAGAAAACGAAGATCATGGCATCTGGTCTCATCACTTCATGGCAAACAGATGGGGAAACAATGGAAACAGTAACAGACTATTTTTTGGGGCTCCAAAATCACTGCAGATGGTGACTGCAGCCATGAAATTAAAAGACGCTTGCTCCTTGGAAGAAAAGTTATGACCAACCTAGATAGCATATTCAAAAGCAGAGACATTACTTTGCCAACAAAGATCTGTCTAGTCAAAACTATGGTTTTTCCAGTGGTCATGTATGGATATGAGAGTTGGACTATAAAGAAGGCTGAGTGCTGAAGAATTGATGCTTTTGAACTGTGGTGTTGAAGACCCTTGCGAGTCCCTTGGGCTGGAAGGAGATCCAACCAGTCCATCCTAAGGGAGAGCAGTCCTGAGTGTTCATTGGAAGGACTGATGTAGCTGAAACTCCAATACTTTGGCCACCTGATGCAAAGAACTGCCTCAGTGAAAAAGACCCTGATGCTAGGAAAGATTGAAGGCAGGAGGAGAAGAGGACGACAGAGGATGAGATGATTGGATGGCATCACCAGCTCAATGGACATGCATTAGAGTAAACTCCAAGAGTTGGTGAGGGACAGGGAGACCTGGTGTGCTGCAGTCTGTAGGGTCACAAAGAGTCAGACACGACTGAGCGACTGAACTGAACAGGGAACAGGGAGGTGAGTTACTGCCTCCTGGTTACAGAGTTTCTGCTTGAGGTGATGGAAAACTTTTGGAAATGGTAATGATGGTTGTGCAACATTTTGACTGTAATTAATGCTTCAAGCTATACTCCTTAAAAATAATTAAGATGGCAGTTTTATGTTGTATATGTTTTATCACAACAACAATTTTTTTTTTTTAAAAGCTGAGTGACTGATACTAATATCAGCCAGAGTAAACTTTAAGGCAAAAAGTATTTCTAGGGATAATGAGAATCTCTACATAATTATATTCCTTCTAACTGCCTGACAGAAAATATGCCATCTCATGGGAAAATTGCATTTACTACTGTGTTTATAGTACTTTTAAACAATGTCTAGAACACAGTAAAAGAAATCTTAAGATTGCAAAGAAACTGGTAAACAGGATGTACAATCAAGAGAAAAATAGTAGAATAAAGTCTACAGGTGCACCAGACAGTAAAATTAGATAAGGAATTTTATTCTTATAAATATGCTAAAGAAAATAGAAGAAGGTGGAAAAAATAAATAGATGAAGAATTTCAATAGAGAAATGGAATCTCTAGCAAAAGATTTAATGGACATTCCAGAACTGAAATGTATAATGCCTGAAATTTAGCATTTATTGGGTGGAATTAACCTTTAACTAGATACAACAGAAGATGGTGTGGTGAACTCAAAATCAGATCAGTTGAAATTATTCAAGCTAAAGCTTTATTAAATGAAAAAAATACTGAGTATTGCAGAGTTACTGAATTGTTACTCTGATTCAGAGTAATGCACAGGATAAATTGATGGGGAATTGAGATTAGGCATAATGGTTTGTTATGGTCTAGTATTAGGGTGAAGACAGTAGAATAAAAGGAAGGGATAAATGCACAAATTGTAAATTATCATTATAAATGTTATTCCTATAATAATTATTATAGTAAGAATGGATATAGTTTGGCAGATCTAAAAATAACTCCAGGCCTTGTAGCCAATAATAAACTATAAAATAGAGATTCTGTGCAGGGTGATTTTTACTATCTAATTTTTTATAATAATCCTGAACATGAGTGTTATACTTATGAAAAAACTGCAGCTCATCATGGTTAAGTGACCATCTAAGAGCTTGCTAAGCTGTGATTTGATCCAGGTCTGGCCAGGAGGTCTGTACTCTTTCCTGTATATCACATTGTTTCTAGTTTGTAAAAGGGGAAGAATGTAGTATCTTGGGCAGATATTAAAGTTTTTGGAAAGAGGGAATATTTGAAATCATTAAGTGGCTATGCTGTGTCCTAGAGGAGGTAGCCGCTAAATTGTGTCTGACTGTTTGAGACCCCATGGATAGCAGCATGTCAGGCTTCCCTGTCCTTCACGATCTCCCAGAGTTTGCTCAGATTCATGTCCATTGAGTCAGTGATGTCATCCAACCATCTTATTCTCTGTCACCTCCTTTGGGAGCTGGAAATGCTGGTCTGCTAGTGCAGAGCAGAAAGGCTAGGGTGGGAGTAGTAGCTTTTGGGGGTTGAAGCCATCTCAATGGATGGATTCATTACCAGATTATGTCAGGAGCCTTGGGGAGCACGTTTTGTTTGAGGTAGGACCACCAGTGGGTGCCAGCAAAGCAGAAAGGGACGAGTCAGGGAGACAGGCGGAACACCGGAGAGTACAGTGTCACGGGCAACCAAGGGAAAGTTGAGATTCGTAGAATGGGAAAGTGATTGGTGATATAATTCATTTATTTAACAGATGTTTACAGAGAAGCTAACCATGTGCCTGGCACTGTGCTGAGACCTGGTGATAAGGCAGTGGTCCAGGCAGACAAGGTTCCTACCCCCAGCAATGAGGTTTTGTTGGGAAAGATAGGTAATAAAGAGTCAGGGAAGAGATATTATGAAGGAGATCAGTAGGTCAGTGCCAGAAAGTGTCAGGGGCTAAGAAAGGCTGCTTTAAACGGGGATATCAAGAAGTGAAAATCTGAAGGGTGAGGAGGAGTCATCCAGAGAGGAGCCTGGGGAAGAGCATTTGAGAGGGAAAGATCAGCAGGTAGAAAGCTTCTGAAGCAGTTGAGAACTTGGGCAGTTGAGGAATTGAAAGGAGGCCAGTGCAGCTCAAGTTGAGCAAGCACGTGTGGCAGGGATGTCATGTGTGTGAGAGAGAGTAGCTTGGTGGTCAGGAGCTAGGGCTTCCCTTGTGGCTCAGCTGGTAAAGGATCGGCCTGCAATGCGGGAGACCTGGCTTTGATCCCTGCGTTGGGAAGATCCCCTGGAGAAAGGAAAGGCTACCCATTCCAGTATTCTGGCCTGGAGAATCCCATGGACTGTATAGTCCATGGGGTCGCAAAGAGTTGGACGCGACTGAGTGACTTTGAGGAGCTAGTTATGAAGGGCCTGGCAGTGGAGTGGGAGAGCACTGGACATTTTTAAGGAACGGAGAGCCACGGTCGAACTCAAAGTAAAGACGATGCTTCTGGTTGCTGCATGCAGAAGGCATCGTAGGGCTCTGGCTGACAAGTTGGGTGTTCGGTGCTGTGGCAGATGCCAGGATCAGTGAGGCGTGTGCACTGCGTGTGGAGTTACACTGATAAGGAGACTGCTCCTCATCAGTGTTTCCTGTGGCATTTATTTCTAGATCCTAGAACCCTCACTGTCATGTTCCAGAGAATGGCAGAAGAGATTCTCAGTGTTTTTGTTTTTCTTTTGTGCCTGAAATGATGGATTTACTGTTTGGGAAAGAAAGTTCAGCTTCAGAGCACTGATGACACTTTTGCCTAATTCCAGTAAAAGAGATGGAACTTGATGGGGATAGAAATTTTAGAGGCAATGTTGAATTACTGGTTCCCATCAGGGCATTTGTTTCTTTTTCCAGTTCTGTTCACTGTAAGTTGGTGGTGCTAGCAATGTGAGATTGTGTAGTCAGTCTCCAGGTGACTTTTTAAAGACACTTGGTTTAGACTCTGTATCGTTTATTTCTGAGTTTTTAATATGAAGCTGCTAAACACACATAAGAGCAGACCCACGTGTCTCCCCGTCCTTCACTGCCAGCAGCGGTCTCGCCATGGCTAATCTCGTTTCACTGATACCCCAGAGTTCTTACCACTACCTTCGTCCTGTTTATTTTTAAGCAAGTTCCAGATAAAGCTTCTGTAAATATCTCAGTATATACTTCTAAAAGGTAAGGACTTTTCTCCATTTTAGTGTTTTGGTTTATTCCCTCTTGGAGCACATAAACAGGTAACTCTGTAGCTGGATGGTTTGCCTTTGAGAGTGCCAATTTATGCATATTGTCCAAGTGTATTTATTGATAGGACCCCTTTTCACTTAAAATACTATCTCCATTTGAACAATAAATTCTGTGACACCTTGTATACATGAGAAGCCTTTTCATGGTGGACAGTAAATAAATTCTTCAGTATTGAGTATTTTCCTCATAGCTTGTCACCTCTCTATCTTTTATCAGGAGAGCAAGCCCTGGAGTTCACTGTTTCAGGAGATGACACCCCGAAGTGCAGTGCTGCGTGAGTCAGAGAGAGGAGGGACCTGAGCCACCGGGTAAGAAGGGGATGGAGCAGCCAAGCTGCCTGGATCTTGCCACTTGTTTTCCTCCAGCCCATCCTTTCTTTGTTAGGATTTGCTCATAAACACAGAACACATTTTTTTATTTTGAAAACAAAAAAGGATATTTTTAACATTTGAATTAAAAGGATAATGCTTTAGAAATATTGGCCTACATGGATATTTGGTAGCTGCTAAACTAAATTACCCAAGTTTAGATTTTTTCCATGATTGATTATTATTTGGGTTTTGTTGTCCTTATCTCATGGTCTCCTCACTCAAACCTCTTAGTAACGTTGTCATCACTTTCTATTTTTATCTAAAAAGAGAGATGACTCTATCACACATTTAATAGTTATACATGGTTAGCAAAGGTGGAAGCTAGAGAGAGGGACTGAGCATCCATAAAATACCCCTCATTTTACACTGTCTTGGGGTAGTATCCTTGCTGTTAGTCTGTCTTTTTAGGCTAAAAGTACTTCCCTGAGGTCAAAGATTATTTTACATCCTAGCTTCTCCCATAGTTATACTTAGCATGTCTTAAACATGAAAAGAGTATGATGAATACTTTTTGGAGGAAATGAATGAAGGAAATTGGAGGTGTTTTTGGCATGAAGTAAAGTCTCAGTCATGTCTGACTCTTTGCGACCCCATGGACTGTAACCTATCAGGCTACTCTGACCATGGGATTTTCCAGGCAAGAATGGGGGAGTGGGTTGCCATTTCCTTCTCCAGGGGATCATCCTGACCCAGGGATCGAACCCAGGTCTTCTGCATTGCAGGCAGACGCTTTACCATCTGAGACACCAGGGAAGCCCCCCCCTCCTTTTTTTTTTTTTTATTTCTAGATGTACTGAAATTGAGGAGAAAGCAAGTACAAAACTTTTATAACTTGTGATAGTAAAGTTTGGTAAGAGAAAAGGACTGGGAATGCTGGTTCAAGATTTATTAACCTAAAGTATCGTCCTTTATTTTCATAGCAACACAATGTATTGTTATCTCCACGCATTTATCTCTATTTTGGGAGATTAGAAACCTGAGGCCTAAAGTCTCACAGCAAATCTCTGTAAAAGATAAGAAATAATATCCCCATTTCTAAGTACAGCATTCTTTCTGAAAGACCAAGTTACTATTTATATAGAAGACATATGAGAAGCAAACTGGGAAATACATTTTTGTCTCTGGATTACTGCACCCACTGCTGGTGAAGATCAGAGAGTTCTTTTCAGCTGTTTTCCACCACTTTGAAAATAATAAATGGAGCTCCTCACAGAGGTGTTTTTTTTTTTTTTTTTTTTTTTTTTTTCCCCAAAACTTAAAGAGGCAATTTTCCTGTCAGTAATGAACATAAATAGGAGGGTGTTTCCTGTCTCACCAGGATGCCTAAGTCTCAAATAACAAATTGTTAGGAACATTTCTGCCCTCTGTTGAATGTAGCTGCTAATCATTTTATAGCGCTCTAATAGGAAGAAAGTAGGTGTGTCTGAAACTGCTTTTGGACACTTAACCTAATCCATCTCTTACTATTAATAACTCCAAGTACAATATCCCTGCCAAACAATAAAACCTGTATTGGACTTAAAATGTTCTGCGAGGCACACACCAGTGATCCAACCATTGTTCCATCTTAAAAGATTTAGGCATTTTCTAGAAAGTTTCAGAAGTGGGGAAGCAAGGTTGTTGAGCATAAGGTCTTCAAGACTGACACACTTCTCTTTCTTTTGCAGGCCTGAATGTTGGCAGTGACACTGTTAAGAGGCTGGCATTTATTTCTGTTCTAACCAGCTACCTTGTAACTGTGAAAAGTAACTATGCATATGTGTTGGTCAGCGAAACCAAGGAACAAGAGCTATGGCAGTTGAGGAAGTGTGTCTGATTCTAGGGTATTTTCCCCCGGCTCCACCATCAGGGACCTTCTCCCTCCCACCTCAACAATCATGTGGTGCCCTCTGCCTGTTGACAGAGATTAAGGACATGCTCTTTGGCCTACAGCTAGAACTCAGAATCTGCTGGAGTAGGGTCAGAGACCATTTCAGTCACAGCTGAGGAAGATGAAATTTCCATTCTACTTGGTGCCTTGTCCAGGGAGCACACCAACTCTCTGGAAAGCGTGTTAAGTGAGAAGAGGCTGAGCCTGGCCCACTAGAAACCCTTGGTTATGGCGAGTGAGCCAACGTGACCAGTGGGGTCAGGAGCCGCAGAGGGACTCATGACGGGCTATACCATGTTGCGGATGGGGGCGCGGGGAACGGAGGTCAGACCTGCATGCTGCGCTGGTCCAACCGCATCCGGCTCACGTGGCTCAGCTTCACGCTGTTCATCATCCTGGTATTCTTCCCCCTCATCGCTCACTATTATCTCACCACCCTGGACGAGGCAGACGAGGCGGGCAAGCGCATCTTCGGCCCCCGGGCCGGCAGCGAACTCTGCGAGGTGAAGCATGTGCTGGACCTCTGCCGCATCCGCGAATCCGTGAGTGAGGAGCTGCTGCAGCTGGAAGCCAAGCGGCAGGAGCTGAACAGTGAAATCGCCAAGCTGAACCTGAAGATTGAGGCCTGCAAGAAGAGCATCGAGAATGCCAAGCAGGACCTGCTTCAGCTCAAGAACGTAATCAGCCAGACAGAGCATTCCTACAAGGAGCTAATGGCACAGAACCAGCCCAAGCTCTCCCTGCCCATCCGCCTGCTCCCGGAGAAGGACGATGCTGGCCTCCCGCCCCCCAAGGCCCAGCGGGGCTGCCGGCTTCACAATTGCTTCGATTATTCCCGGTGCCCTCTGACCTCTGGTTTCCCCGTCTATGTTTATGACAGTGACCAGTTCGCCTTTGGCAGCTACCTGGACCCCTTGGTCAAGCAGGCTTTCCAGGCCACGGCCCGAGCCAACGTTTATGTCACCGACAACGCGGACATCGCCTGCCTCTATGTGATCCTAGTCGGGGAGATGCAGGAGCCCGCCGCACTGCGGCCCGGCGACCTGGAGAAGCAGCTGTCGTCCCTCCCGCACTGGCGGAGGGACGGCCACAACCACGTCATCATCAGCCTGTCTCGGAAGTTGGACACCCAGAACTTACTGTACAATGTCAGCACCGGCCGGGCCATGGTGGCCCAGTCCACCTTCTATGCGGCCCAGTACCGGCCTGGCTTCGACTTGGTGGTGTCGCCCCTAGTCCACGCCATGTCGGAGCCCAACTTCATGGAAATCCCACCGCAGGTGCCCGTGAAGCGGAAATACCTCTTCACCTTCCAGGGCGAGAAGACGAGTCGCTGAGATCCAGCCTTCAGGAGGCCCGCTCCTTTGAGGAGGAGATGGAGGGGGACCCTCCGGCCGACTACGATGATCGGATCATCGCCACCCTCAAGGCCGTCCAGGACAGCAAGCTCGATCAGGTCCTGGTGGAATTCACCTGCAAGAGCCAGCCAAGAGCCAGCCTGCCGACTGAGTGGGCGCTGTGCGGCGAGCGGGA
>SJXQ01013170.1:109499-145396 GCA_006408695.1 Aepyceros melampus | reverse complement strand
AGAGCTATCAGGGCGGGCTGGGAGGGAGGGTGGCCCTCCACGGTGGGAAGTGGTAGTGTTAGGAGCCATCTCAGAGTGGGGTTTCCACCGGGGATGCAGACGTGACCTCTGTTCATTTTGTTCTAGTTAACAGTAGATCTCTGTAAGATGACCAGGCAGTCTTTCAGGTTGCATTCCTTCAGGGAAGATGATTTGAGCTAAAAGAAGCAACCCAAGGAGCCTTCCTGCCACTTCAGAAAATGTTGGGCAGTCTGTGTGGGTCTCTTCTGCTCAGGGTGCCATCATAGCAGTGGGCACACATGCTGTCTGTCTGTGGGTTGTGAAGTCTGTTGAGCCCTCGGTGTTCAAGTAGAGAGCAGGGTTGTCTCAGGAGTACCCACTGGGGTCTGTGGTGAAATCCCTCTCTCTTTTCCATTACTTACATAGCAAGGGGGAAGCTACTCTGGGTCTGGCTGAGAGTAAGTGGGATTTTCACTGCCACCCTCCTGCCCGGAATGCTTTATGTAAAGAGAATGCTCAAACTACCGCACAATTGCACTCATCTCACATGCTAGTAAAGTAATGCTCAAAATTCTCCAAGCCAGACTTCAGCAATATGTGAACCGTGAACTCCCTGATGTTCAAGCTGATTTTAGAAAAGGCAGAGGAACCAGAGATCAAATTGCCAACATCCGCTGGATCATGGAAAAAGCAAGAGAGTTCCAGAAAAACATCTCTTTCTGCTTTATTGACTATGCCAAAGCCTTTGACTGTGTGGATCACAGTAAACTGTGGAAAATTCTGAAAGAGATGGGAATACCAGACCACCTGACCTGCCTCTTGAGAAATCTGTATGCAGGTCAGGAAGCAACAGTTAGAACTGGACATGGAACAACAGACTGGTTCCAAATAGGAAAAGGAGTACGTCAAGGCTGTATATTGTCACCCTGCTTATTTAACTTATATGCAGAGTACATCATGAGAAATGCTGGACTGGAAGAAACACAAGCTGGAATCAAGATTGCTGGGAGAAATATCAATAATCTCAGATATGCAGATGACACCACCCTTATGGCAGAAAGTGAGGAGGAGCTAAAAAGCCTCTTGTTGAAAGTGAAAGAGGAGAGTGGAAAAGTTGGCTTAAAGCTCAACATTCAGAAAACGAAGATCATGGCATCTGGCCCCATCACTTCATGGGAAATAGATGGGGAAACAGTAGAAACAGTGTCAGACTTTGTTTTTTTGGGCTCCAAAATCACTGCAGATGGTGACTGCAGCCATGAAATTAAAAGGCGCTTACTCCTTGGAAGAAAAGTTATGACCAACCTAGATAGTATATTCAAAAGCAGAGACATTACTTTGCCGACTAAGGTCCGTCTAGTCAAGGCTATGGTTTTTCCTGTGGTCATGTATGGATGTGAGAGTTGGACTGTGAAGAAGGCTGAGCGCAGAAGAATTGATGCTTTTGAACTGTGGTGTTGGAGAAGACTCTTGAGAGTCCCTTGGACTGCAAGGAGATCCAACCAGTCCATTCTGAAGGAGATCAACCCTGGGATTTCTTTGGAAGGAATGATGCTAAAACTGAAGCTCCAGTACTTTGGCCACCTTATGCGAAGAGTTGACTCATTGGAAAAGACCCTGATGCTGGGAGGGATTGGGGGCAGGAGGAGAAAGGGATGACCGAGGATGAGATGGCTGGATGGCATCTTGGACTCAATGGACGTGAGTCTGAGTGAACTCCGGGAGTTGGTGATGGACAGGGAGGCCTGGTATGCTGCGATTCATGGGGTCGCAAAGAGTCGGACACGACTGTGCGACTGAACTGAACTGAACTGAGAGAATTTCAGTTGAGATTGGGTGGGGCCTGGGTGGATTGACAGCGCTGCCCACAGGGAGGTGGGGTATGTGCCACCAGCTGCAGTGGGTCTCTCACCTGGATGGTAGGGAGGGCTGCACCAGAGACTTCTTTCTGTCCCTTGTTTGTTTGTGAGCGGTTGAATCGGGTTCCTTAGCTCCTTGGGTGGAATGACATGAATGTTTAATGGAAGTCAAATGGAGGGTGGCGTTGGGCCAGGGGATTTGAAGGCCTGCCTTTTGAAAAGCTCCCTTCTTGGGGGGCAGTCAGCACTCATGCATCTTAAAGATTTTCCACTGTTTCCTGGCTGCCATTGTTTGTAGTGATAGTCAGTGATTTCTCAAATATTTATTTCCCCATAGGTAGTGTGTTATTTTTCTTTGGCCACTTTGAAGACTTTTTCTATACATGTGGTTTCTAGCAGTCTGACTGTGATACGCGTCTGCGTGGTTTTCTTTGATCTGTGTTCTGATTGGGTTTCACTTAGTCTCTTAAGGGCTTATCCCAGGTGGCTCAGTGATAAAGAACCCGCCTGCCAGTGGAGGAGATGTGGGTTCAATGCCTGGGTGGGGAAGATCCCCTGGAGAAGGAAATGGCAACTCATTCCAGTATTCTTGCCTTGGAAATCTCATGAACAGAGGAGCCTGGTGGGCTATAGTCCATGGGGTCACAAGAGTGGGACAACACTTAGCAACTAAACAACAACAGGCTCTTAAATCTAGTAATTTATGTATTTTAAAATTATATTTGGGGAGTTTTAAATTCAATATTATTCAGGTATTTTCTTCCTCATTGGGGACTTCATTCTGTGTCTACTAGGCAGTTTTAAAAAAATATTTTACAATTTTATTTGTCCATTATACTATACTAGGCATTTTGATACTGTCTTGCAGTTTTTGGCAGCTCTGTTCATTGTTTAAAAATCATTTTTTGTCTTTGATAATTTCTATTGATATGTCGTCACATTTACTGACTTTGATGTCTACACTGCTCTTTATTTTATGGAGTCAGTTTTGAATTTCAGATACTGTGTTTTCCAGTTTAAGAATTTCCATGTTTTTAAAAATAATAGTTTCTGTTTCTCTCCTGAGATTTCCTGTTTCATTTTTTTCCATTCTGAATACACCTTGTTTAAAAATTTTTTTAAAAAATTTATTTTTATTTATCTGGCTGCATTGAGTCTTCGCTGTAGCACGTGGAGGCTTCATTGGTTCACGTGGGATCTTTGATTGCCGTGTGTGGACTCACCAGTTGCGGCACAGGGGCCCTGGAGCGTAAGGCCTCCGTAGTTAAGCACGCGGGCTTTCTTGCTCCTTGCCATGAGGAACCTTAGTTCCCTGATCAGGGATCCAACCCACGTCCCTCGCACTGGAAGGCGGAATCTTAACCGCTGGACCACCTGGGAAGTCCCTGCTTGACTTCAGTGAGCACAGTTATGTTAGCTGCTTTAACATCTTGGTCTGCTAATTCCAGCATATGGGTTGAGTAGGCATTGTGATTGGGGGTCATGTTCTTCTGGTTCTTTGTACAGCAAACAGTTTTGTATTAAATTGTGAATGTTGTGAAGACTGTGGATTTATTTTCTTTTATTTCTCTGAAAAGTGTTGAGCTTTTAGTTTTAGCAGGAAGTTAATTTGGTTGGACAGCAAGTTCTCTTGGGTGGCAACACAAATGTTAGTTCAGCCTTTTTGCTGTGAACCCCAGAAAGACTGCATGGTTCTGGGGTGACCAGGAGACTGGGCGGTTTATACACAGAACTTGGAGCTCTGCTGTCTGGTTCTCTCTCTGCTGCAACCCCTTTCTTTCAGGGGTTGTGGTTGCCCCAGGCTCTTTCCTCTTATTCCTCAGGCCAGAACAGCTTGGGTGCTATATGCAAGTTTAAGCTATCCTCCTTGGTACCAGCTCTGGTCTACACTCAAGGTGAAAGCAGAGGTGATTCTCCCCATGTCAGTAATTCCTTCCTAATGTGTTGCCTTCTGCTCACTCTGGTGTCTTCAGGTAATGCTCTTTTGGTATTTTTGTCCAGAGTTAATGTCGCCATCAGCAGGAGGCTGCATCTGGGTGGGCAGAAGCCTCCAGCTGGTCTCTGATACACAGCCCCACTCAAAATATTGGTTCAATTTACTACATTATTCTGACCAGTTAACACATCTTTTTCACTCTGCTTTACATTCTGGAAAATAGTACATAGGGTGGCCTTGTTGGAGCATCCTGTGGAAATGAGAACATCAAAATCGGTCCTTTTGGAGTTTTCCAAAGGGGACTTTGTTGTTCACCGTGTAGTCTTGCCCACTCAAAACACTGTCAGTCTCTATGCTGTGTACTTGCTTGTGTTTAGGTCCCTGACAGCCAAGGCCCTCGATTCTTAAGTTTTAGTTCTCTTCTCTACAAAAGGTACAGCTCCTTTAAATAGGGTGCCTGGAAGTGAAGTGAAGTTGCTCAGTCGTGTCCGACTCTTTGCGACCCCATAGACTGCAGCCTTCCAGGCCCCTCTGTCCATGGGATTTTCCAGGCAATAGGGTGCCTAGGAGGACTTTTTTGAAGAGGTGACATTTGAGCCTGAGGGAAGAGGGAGAATGGACCATGTTAATTCTGGGGGGATGTACAGAGAGCAGTAAGTGCAGGAAGCTTGTCATGCTCAGGCCATAGCGGGGGGACCCTGTGTACCCTGGGTGGAATGACCCAGAGAAGAGCTTGAGAGGAGCTCGGAGGAGAAGAGGCGGCACATGTAGGCCATGGTGAGGACTGAAGGTTTTATTCTCTGTGTGTGAGGGTGCAAGGGGAGGGTTTTGAGCAGAGAGAAATATGATACTGTGGGATGGTGGGGGAAAGAGCAGACACAGTTGAAAGGCTATTGCAGGAGCCCAGGTGAGGGGTGCTGGCGGCCTGGATGGGGCAGTCATGGTGGAGATGGTGATTCAGAGAGAAGTGTATCACACCGCCGTGGGAGTCTCCAAAGTCTCTGGAGATGAGGCCAGAATGCGCTATGTTGCCCAAGAGAAGATTGTGGAGATATGAGGTGGTTTTTCAGCCTTTTTCCCTCTGTCTCCTAGTCCTTGATACTAGATTGAACAAGGCAGGTTCTGTCTGGGGAACTTAATGTCATGCCAGGGTGGTTATTTTAGTCCTGTTGCCCCAGGAGTCTGCTGAGGAAGGTTGGAGGAGAAACTGGCAGTGTTGTTAACTCAGGAGTCATTACAGTTCAGGCTTGGGCCTCTGCCCGCTGGGCCATTAAAGGCTTCATTTCTTGCTGGCTAGCCCGCCAGGCTCCTCTGTCCATGGGATTTTTCCCAGCAAGAATACTGGAGTGGGGTGCCATTTCCTCCTTCTGGGACTCTTCCTGACCTGGGCCTGAATCTGTGTCTCCTGCATTGCCGGCAGGTTCTTTACCCCTGAGCCACTGGCGAAGCCCCCAGATACTGAGTTATTTGCTGCTAATTGGGAAAAGATTTATCATGATAGCTAATAAATACTTACTAGGTGAACTGATACTTGGCGAATTAAAGTGGATTTGCTGATTCTACCTGAGTTTAGAACCCAAATGGTTGGTTCACACATTGGCAGAAAGGATTCTATTTAAGTTCTTTTATCATTCATAAACTCTAGAATTCCTCAGACCCCGGGTTGAATGTTAACTGAAGATACTGGTTGTTTTTTGTATGTTTTTGTATGAAGCATACACCTCATGCATTTTTATAGAGTAGGAGTCTAGGTTGTGCTTGTTGCCCTATGCTGTTTGAGAAGACTGTCACCTTCATGAGTGAAGGTGAATAGAGGACTAGGGAGCCATCAGCAGGGAGTACTGTATGTGAAACAGGAAAAACGTCATTAGTGAGCACTGCTCCTGACCTTGACTGTTGTAGATTGATGGATTTTTTTTTTTTTTTGGCTCTAGAAAACTAGATTAGATACTAAGAGGTTTCAGTATAATCCGTGTTTAGAGTTGACATATAAGCTTCTCAAGTCTTGATTCCGTATTCTGAAAACATGGATGGGACAGGGCTAAGTTAGGCCCTGTTTCCTGTTTGTTTATTCATGTGTGAAACCCTTGTGGAGCATCTTCTGTGTGGCAGGTGCTCTGCCCTGTATGTTCTGGTCAGTGTCATACCAGTAGTTAAATCAATAGCTTGAAGGTTAGTCTTCATGTTCACAAGTCACTAAGCTGTAGTCATAAGGCGTGAAAAAAAATAGCCAGTGTTGAGGGAGTGGGGAGGAGCATTGTTTTAATTTGAAAGAAAACGACATCAACAGAAGTGAGAATGTTTCCTGAACATGACACCTAACTTCTGGCTGACTCACTTGTTTCACGTCTGATCTGCCCTTTGTCAGATCCTTAGAGGACCAGGCTGTTCTGCATGTTTGCATTACAGATATTCGAATCTCTTTGTCCTTCTGATTCTGGTGCCAGAATGGATAATGGTTGATTTGCTGAGCTCTTGTCTAGCCATGGAGCACTACAGCTCTGAAGCAAAACTGGCAGAAGAAAGCTTTTTCTAGAAGAAAATTTTGATTTATCTATTTGGCTGCGCTGGGTCTTAGGTGAGCCATGTGGGACCATAAGTTGCAGCACGTGGGATCTGGGATTGAACCCAGGCCCCCTGCATTGGGAGCTTGAAGTCTTGGCCACTGGACCATCAGGAAAGTCCCAAAGAAAGCTTTCACTCCTCCCACCCTCCCCTCACCCTTTAGTTTGTATTTGCAAACTTTGTAAAGGCAGAAATCTCTTTTTGGTTACAAGAAAGAGGTAACATGCTTACATACGAATTAACACGTATTCAGAGTTGGCTTTGCTCTCTCCTGGTGATTGATTCTGAAAGTGGTGCAGTGGCATTTGGGCCGGATAGTTCTCTGTTGTGGGGAGCAGCCCTGTGCAGTGTGGGATTTAGCAGCATCCCTGGCCTCTGCCCGCTAAGTGCAGGTAAGCCGCCCGCCACCCAGTGGTGACAGCCAAACGTGTACACAGATACTGTCGTGTCCCTTGGGGGCCACAGCCACGCCTCGCTGAGAACCCTTACAGCAGGCCTGCTGACTGGAGTTTCTCGCGGGGGAGCCACAAGCGGGCTGCCGCCGCTCTTGACTCTGTCTCTCTGAACCCTGGAAAGCTTCTCCTTTATTCCGATTCAGCTCCCTTACCCTGAAGATCTTGCTGTCGCCCAGCCCCGAAGAGTAATGCCAGGATGAGCTGAGACAGAACACGTGCTGTATTCCTGAGTCCAGAGGACTTGTTCTTAGTGGACCTGCCGCTTCATGAACTTTGATAAACTTGCTAAAAAGCTGAATGTGAAATCTAGGCCAACACACAGTTGATATGAGACCTTCCGCCCCTTCTCGCTTTTCCACAGGACAGGCAGGTCCTCTTGACTGGATTCACTTTGTCATGAGACAAAAAGTTTGGCTGTGTTCTAGGTATCACAGCATGATGGTTTTAGCTTTTATTGTTGTTTCTGAATTTTAGATGAAGGAGTTGACTATAGCGTTGTCAAGTCTGGCTGGTAAGTATCTCCCATTTTCTCCCAACATGGTGCTGTGTCGACTCAGTGCAGAGGTTGCTTACCCAGGTTTATGCATGTAGTACGTGATAGAATTGAAATCTGAGCTCACGTTTTTCTGGTGGACTCCAAAGCCATGCTTTCCCCTCGGTCCCAGCGCCTCTCAAAGTGTGGCATGCCTAGGGCTTACTCTGGAGATCTTGTTAAAATGCAGGTCCTGGCTTGTTAGGTTTAGGAAGGCTGGCAATTCTGCCTTTCTGACGGAGTCCAGGGTGATGGCCATGTTGTGACCTAGGGTCACACTTCTAGAGAGCTCTATGCTGTGTTCCTGGATTTTGTTTTGTTTTTCCTTTTCTTTTTGGTTCTGCTGAGTCTTCGTTGCTGCTTGTGGGCTTCCTGTAGTTACAGTGAGTGGAGGCTACGCTTCCTTGTGATGTGAGAGCTTCTCATCGTGGAGGCTTTTCTAGCAGAGCACAGACCCCAGCGGCACGGGCTTCACTAGTGCGGCTTGCAGGCTCTAGAACGCAGGCTCAGCAGTTGTAGTGCGTGGGCTTAGTTGCTCTATGGCACGTGGGGTCTTCCCAGACCAGGGGTCAAACCCATGTTCCCTGCTTCGGCAGGCAGATTCTTATCCACTGCGCCACCAGGGAAGCCCCTGAATTGTTAATTGTGGTATAGACAATCTTGGTGATTGACCCACAGAATTGGTTACCTACAGTTGAACATTCAGTAACTGGATGTTTTACTGATTGTTTTCTTCGTGTTAAGCGGTGTGTATTCCCTGGTAGGGTTGAGGGAAAGGTCTGTTCCGCTGAACTGGCAGCATTGCCGTTCTGTGTTGAGTGAATGCTGGGTGCGCTTGGAAAGTAACTGAAAGATCCCAAGGTAGTTTGTGGGGGCAGGTGTTACAGTGCGCAACTGCCGAGATCCACTGACCCAGGGTGAGCGTTATTTTACATTTCCACATCTCTGAAATTGGATGTGTCTTAAGCCTCAGATGGCATGTTACCATCACTGGATGTTGGCAGTTGACCTCTGCTACCGTGGCCGCCCTCCCCCTCCCTGGGGGTTGAGCACCTGGCCGCCTCCCCCTGCTCCTTCCTCTCTTTCTCCGGACCCGGGCTTCAGTGCCTTTGTTCTGTCACTGCTGAACCCAAGCTAGTGAGGTCCAGGCTACAAGCTTGGAGATTTTTATCTTGTTCAGAAGTGCTGCAGGGCAAGATGGATTTCAGTGTCTTTTGCTTTGCCCCTGACGTCTGCTGTTGGTAGCAGCAAATCTGTTACCAGTTTCCCCTTGTGCTGACTTGGTAGGGATCCTCCAGGACTGAGTCGAAATTTTAAAAAGCTCTTTACTAGAGTAAACATTCTAAATGATGAACTGCTTTTTCATATTTTTCTTATTTGGCAGCATTTTTATTTCTTGATAGTACACAAATTAATAGTGCATTTTTCATGGGGCCTTAGCTAGATGAGACTTACAAGTTTAACCTAAGTTTACCGGACAAAGACTGATTTGGAGTCAGGAGGCATGAGTTAGGAGTCTAGCTCTGTGAGGGGCCTGTTGTCCACGTGCAAAGTAAAAGTTGACTGAATGATCTTTGAGGCCCTTCTGGCTCTGAACTAATTGGATTCTAAGTGTGCTGGAATGAATTAATTGAAATGTGAGGTCTCTGCTTTAAGAACATAGAAGAAGTGATTATTAGTACTTTTGACAAGATTGGTGAGCGAGGAGACATCTGAGCCGGGTGTTCAGGGGGATAATAGTTGGGGTGGAGGAATAGGAGAGAGAGGATTTTAAGCTGAAGAGATGGTGCTCACAAGGTCATGGGAGAACCTTTAAAACCATTCACAGGCACTTCCCTGGTGGTCCAGTGGTTGAGATTCTGCGCTCCCAGTGCAGGGGTCATGGGTTCAGTTCCTGGTTGGGGAACAGATCCCACATGCTACACAATGTGATCAACCCACAAACAGACACACTCAGCTTTTAGACCCTGGATAAAATTATATTCATCACGTTATGGAGAGGTGAGCCTCAGTACAGGTGTCCCATTGCAAGAAGGATGTCCCTTCTCAGCTGTCCAAAAAGATGATTATTCAAGACGTTCTCTTTGTTTCTGGCTTTTGAGAATAAAATGAGTCACTAATTAGTCAATGAATTAAGTGGTATAGAAACCATACAATTAAAGGAGCTATCAGAGTACTCGAGTCTGTTCATCCTTGTTTGAGTTTCAGAGACAAAGTGAATAATTAAGCTACAACTAGTAGTAGCTACTATCTGAGGCACATTTGAAAGAAAAACAGTGAAAGTGAAGTCGCTCAGTCATGTCTGACTCTGTACCCCATGAACTGTAGCCCACCAAGCTCCTCTGTCCATGGGGTTTTCCAGGCAAGAATAGTGGAGTGGGTTGCCATTTTCTTCTCCAGGAGATCTTCCCGACCCAGGGATTGAATGGAACAACAGACTGGTTCCAAATAGGAAAAGGAGTACGTCACCCTGCTTATTTAACTTATATGCAGAATACATCATGAGAAACGCTGGACTGGAAGAAACATAAGCTGGAATCAAGATTGCTGGGAGAAATATCAATAACCTCAGATATGCAGATGACACCACCCTTATGGCAGAAAGTGAAGAGGAACTAAAAAGCCTCTTGATGAAAGTGAAAGAGGAAAGCGAAAAAGTTGGCTTAAAGCTCAACATTCAGAAAACAAAGATCATGGCATCTGGTCCCATCACTTCATGGGAAATAGATGGGGAAACAGTGGAAACAGTGTCAGACTTTATTTTTCTGGGCTCCAAAATCACTGCAGATGGTGACTGCAGCCATGAAATTAAAAGACACTTACTCCTTGGAAGAAAAGTTATGACCAACCTAGGTAGCATATTCAAAAGCAGAGACATTACTTTGCCAACTAAGGTCCATCTAGTCAAGGCTATGGTTTTTCCAGTAGTCATGTATGGATGTGAGAGTTGGACTGTGAGGAGGGCTGAGCACCAAAGAATTGATGCTTTTGAACTGTGGTATTGGAGAAGACTCTTGAGAGTCCCTTAGACTGCAAGGAGATCCAACCAGTCCATTCTGAAGGAGATCAGCCTTGGGATTTCTTTGGAAGGAATGATGCTAAAACTGAAACTCCAGTACTTTGGCCACCTCATGCGAAGAGTTGACTCACTGGAAAAGACTCTGATGCTGGGAGGGATTGGGGGCAGGAGGAGAAAGGGACGACAGAGGATGAGATGGCTGGATGGCATCACTGACTCGATGGATGTGAGTCTGAGTGAACTCCGGGAGATGGTGATGGACAGGGAGGCCTGGCGTGCTGCAATTCACGGAGTTGCAAAGAGTCGGACATGACTGAGCAACTGAACTGAACTGAACTGCTGCATTGTAGACAGACACTTTACTGTCTGAGCCACCAGGGAAGTCCACTAGGGAAGCCTCCCAGGGAGGCACATTTAAATAATTTAAAAAATTATAATGCAGTTCTTGCGACTGAGCACTGCGTCTTTGTTTCGGGAAGAAATAGCTTTGCATATGTCAGTCACTTGGGGTAGAGATTCTTTGAATTCGGGATTTCTCTGGACACAGAGCTCTTAGTTTTACTGAATCAGGTTCACCTGGAAAGAAAAAGCTCCTGTAAGTGTAGTCAGTGTTGCAGGTAGCAGTTGCAAAAGCAGAGTAATTAACCTCAACTGGACGGGCTAGCCTTTGTTGTTTTAGACTGAAAAGAAAGGGGACTCAGAAAGGGGACACAGACTCCAGGGAGCTCTGAGTTGGTTTCACGGGAATTGCAGGGCTGAGGATCATAACCTCAGTTCCGCTCTGCCACTTTGTGTTCTCTTGGGAAAGTTATTTTTAAAATCCCTAAACCGTGTCTGTTGCATACTTAAAATAAGCCTCAGTTTAGCTTGTTTCCCAGGAAAGTTAGCAAATGAATCAAGCTTACAGTGTGAACTCTTTATAAATTTGCCGAGTTATAAGGTGGTTTTCATTCCTGTAAGAGGTATGCGAGATTTTACAGTTTGGTTTTGTTGTCATTGTTATTCCGTCTCTGAATCGTGTGCAACTCTTTGGGGCCCCATGAAGCACAGCGTGCCAGGCTCCACTCTCCAGTATCGCTCAGAGTTTGCCCAAGTTCATGTTAACTGGATCACTGATGCTGTATCTAACCATCTCATCCTCTGTTGCCCGCTTCTCCTCCTGCCTTCAGTCTTCCCAGCATCAGGGTCTTTTCCAATGAGTTGGTTCTTCACATCAGGTGGCCAAAGTATTGGACCTTCAGCATCAGTCCTTCCAATGAATATTGGAACAAGAGGCTCTTTCGTTCTTCTTCACTTCAGTATATTTAGCCACAGTCTCCTTTGACCTAAAGACAGCCTTGCTTTTGCATTCTGCAGTATAGCATTGATCATCAGTGTTTTTCCTTTCTCTTTACAGGTGGTTCGTACTGAGAAGAACAGTCTGAACAACCGATTCCTGCCATGGAATGAAATCGAGACAGAGGCCATCCTGTCTATTGATGATGACGCTCACCTCCGCCATGATGAAATCATGTTTGGGTTTCGGTGAGGAGCTGATATTTAATCAAGAAACGCTTTTGTTGGCAAGTGACAGGAAACTAACTCAAAACCTGGGTGCGGCAGCCAAATGAATTTCATAGCTGGTAGTCACTGAGACGTCTTGTGTGCCAAGTTGCTTCAGCCGTGTCTGACTCTGTGCCACCCCAGAGACCGTAGCCCGCCAGGCTCCTCTGTCCATGGGATTGTCAGGCAAGAATAGTGGAATGGGTTGCCGTTCCCTTCTCCAGGGGATCTTCTCGACCCAGGGATTGAACCCACATCTCTTACGTCTCCTGCATTGGCAGGAAGGTTCTTTACCACTAGTGCCGCCTGGGAAGCCCCAGGATTGAAATGTCTCACTTTGAGGAACAGTACAGATAAGAGAACAGAGTAGATCAGGGCCGCTCAGAGCGTGTCCAGTCCTGGCGCTGACTCATGGACAGTTTATTTCCTGTCCAAGGTGAGGTAAGATCAGAAATTGAGGGTAGATGTTTAGAAGCCTTTAAATAACTTGACATTTACCATGACATCCAAGTGTGAACATTTCTCTTGTAATTCATTTTTGAGAAGCATTTATTGAATGTAATTCATGCGTCATACAGTTCCCTCATTTAAGTGTCCCATTCAGTGGCTCTTAGTGTATTTACAAGGTTGTGCAACTCTCACCATAATCTGTTCTAGAAATCTTCATTACCATCAAAAGAAATTGAAGGAACAGTACAGATAAGAGAACAGAGTAGATCAGGGCCGCTCAGAGCGTGTCCAGTCCTGGCGCTGACTCATGGACAGTTTATTTCCTGTCCAAGGTGAGGTAAGATCAGAAATTGAGGGTAGATGTTTAGAAGCCTTTAAATAACTTGACATTTACCATGACATCCAAGTGTGAACATTTCTCTTGTAATTCATTTTTGAGAAGCATTTATTGAATGTAATTCATGCGTCATACAGTTCCCTCATTTAAGTGTCCCATTCAGTGGCTCTTAGTGTATTTACAAGGTTGTGCAACTCTCACCATAATCTGTTCTAGAAATCTTCATTACCATCAAAAGAAATCTTGCACCCATTAGCAGTCATTCTCTGTTTTTCTCCAACTCCTCTAAACCATTGGCAACCATTAATGTACTTAGTTTCTCTGTAAATTTATCTGTTACAGGTATCCCATGTAAATGGTACCGTATAATATATGTTCCTTGGTAACTGGTTTCTTTCCCTTAACGTAGTGTTTTCCAAGTTCCTCTGTCTTGTGGCACCTGTTAGTACTTCATTCTGTATGCATGTACACATTTTGTGGACTCCCAGGTGGCTCAGTGGTAGAGAATGTGCTGGCCAGTGCAGGAGATGTGGATTCTACCCCTAGGTTAAAATTCCCTGGAGGAAGAAATAGCAACCCACTCCACTATTCCTGCCTGGGAAATCCCACGGACAGAGGAGCTGGCAGGCTACGTCCGTGGGGCCGCAGAGAGCTGGACACGCCTGAGCATACATGCACACATTTTATTCGTCTGTTTTTTGACACTTGGGTCATTTCTGCTTCTTTGCTATTGTGAATACTGCTATGAGCATTAATGTATGTGCTTTTTTATATGACTGTTTATAGATACATACCTTGGAGTGGAATTACTGGATCATATGGTAACTCTGGGTTTAACATTTGAAGAACTCCCAGCCTGTTTTCCAGAGTAGCTGCACCATTTTATAATGTACCAGCAGCAAATGAGGGTTCCAATTTCTCTGTGTCTTTGTCAACACTTGATATTTTCTATATTTTATTTATAGCCCTCCTGCTGGGTGCAAAGTGGTATTTTAGTGTAGTTTTGATTTGCATTTCCCTAATGACTTAGGATATTGCTCATCTTTTCATGTGTTTAGGAATAAACTTATATGTCTTCTTTGAAGAGATGTCTAGTTAGATTCTTTGCTGTTTGTTGTTTGGGTTGTCTATTTTTTTTTTTTTTAATTTTAAACTTTTTATTTTGTACTGGGATATAGCCAGTTAACGTTGTGGGAGTTTCAGGTGAACAGCAAAGGGACTCAGCCATATATATATGTTTATCCATTCTTCCCCAGAGTCCCCTCCCATGCAGGCTAGCACAGTACATTGAGCAGAGGTCCCTGATATACAGTAGGTCTTTGTCGGTTTTCTGTTTTAAATATAGCAGTGTGTACGTGACTGGTTTGTCTTTTTATTTTTGAGTTGTCAGAGTTCTTTGTATATTCTAGGTGCAAGTCCCTTATCAGGGATAATGATTTGTAATTTTTCCCTCTTATTCTTTGGGTTGTCTTTTCACATTCTTGATGGTGTCCTTCAAAGCACAAAACTTTCATTTTAATGAAGTCCAGTTTGTCTAGGTTTTCTTTGGTTACTTGTCCTTTTGGTGTTATATTTAAGAAACCATGCAGTTCATTTTTATTGTATTTTTACAAAAGCATTTTATTGTATTTTTACAAGCCCAGGGAAGATTACTTCTTCGCCACATAGTTTGGGAAATGCTGGAGTAGATATCCTTGGGGATCTTGTTCAAACGAAGTGTAGATCCAGGATGGAGAACTCTTTTCCCTGTGATTTTGTTTCGGGCACTGAGAGCCTGGCCACTTTAGGTGGGTAAGTGCAGGTGCTTGGATGAAAGGAGCAGCGGCTTTACTGCTGTATTTGTCTTAGGTCCATGTGTAGTACCTGGCACATTTCTGACAAAGTGGAACATCTGTTTTTCCTCTCCCTCACCCAGCCTCTCATTTCCTCTGACCTCCTCCTACCACTATGTTATTGAGGCGAGAATCTGTTGTTAGCAGTTATGAAAATCCCACTGGATTTCACATTACCATAATAATAAGTAACCAGCTCTCTTGCCTTGATTTTATGAAAGGAAAAAAAGCCATGTGATGATAGCAGAAATGGGCCTGTGCCACCACAGTTGTTGTTGATGGTGACGGGGGAGGGACGGGGAGGTGGGGTGTTTCCGATACAGCGTGATGTATTTGAGAGCCTGCTGAAGGACTGGAGGCTGTGGACAGAGTCACGGGGTGTTAACAGGAGGAGAGCCGATCAGTGCTAGATCCCGAGAACGATTAGATAAGCAGTCCTGCTTTGATGAGTTTGAAGCTTATTAAGATAACTGGTGTTTGCTATCTTCTGTGGTTCTTGATTTAGAAAGATTTTTGATCTTTTCCATTTGTCACCAGATTTCCAAGTGGTGAGAGAATAATGGGAAGCCTTATAACTGACGGTATTGAACATCTTTTCGTGTGCTCAGTGACCATCTGTTTATCTTCTTTGGAGAAATGTCTGCTCAGACCCTTTGCCTTTTTATTATCAAGTGGTTAAGAGTCTCTTAGCATCATTAGTAATTTGAGGTTTAGTCTCTGATTATAAGACAAGTGAATTATCTCTGACTTTACTTCCAAATCTTCTGTTACCCTGAGTATTTTCTCATTTGTTGGGGCATCCTTTGATGTAAAGACTTTGCTTTTGAATTAGAGTTTTCATCTTTTCCATGTGTATGCCTAGGGATGGGATTGCTGAAATATATGATAACTCTGTTTTTAGTTTTTTAAGGAACCTCCACACTGTTCTCCATAGTGACTGCACCAATTTACATTTCCACCAAGAATGTAGGAGGGTTCCCTTTTCGAAAGGATACATGTATTCTGACGTTCATTGCAGCACTATTTACGGTAGTTGAGACATGGAAGCAACTGAATGTTGATATCAGCAGATGAATGGGTAAAGAAGATGTGGCATGTAGATACTGTGGAATATTTTTCCACCATAAAAAGAATGAAATAATGCCACTTACAGCGACATGGATGGACCTGGAGGTTATCACACTAAGTGAAGAAAGTTAGAGGAAGTCAAATATCATATCACTTATATGTGGAATCTAAAAAAAATGATACAAGTGAACTTATTTACAAAACAGAAATAGACTCAGACATAGGAAACAAACTAAATGGTTCCAAAAGGGGGGGGGGGCTAAATTTAGGAATTTGGAATTAAAAGACACACACTACTATACATGTGTCATTTCACAGAGCCGTACACGGCTGAGCGACTAACATACACACGTATATAAAATAGATAATTAGGACCTGCTGTGTAGCACAGGGAGCTATATTCAGTATCTTATAATAACCTTTAATGGAAAAGAGTCTGAAGAATTATATATATAACTTGGTCAATTTGCTGTGCACCTAAAAATTGTAAATCAGCTGTACTTTGGTTTAGAATCAATAAGTAAATAGATCCATAGAAACTGTCCCTCTGGCAAAAGATAATGTGGATCTTGGCTGACTTCAGCTTATGTACCAAAGAAGGAAATAGTATGTTTTTAAGGGATGGATAAAGAGACCCAAGAAAATTGAAAAGACGTATCTGTACAAAAACAGCCCATGACTATTCATAGCAGCATTATTTATAAGAGTCAGTAAGTATAAACATGATTCAGCTTATATGAGGCACTCACAGTAGTCAGGTTCATAGGGACGAAGTAGAATGGTGGGGGCCTGGGACTAAAGGAAGGCAAGAATGCCAAGTTAATGTTTAATGGGTCAGGTTTTAGGTTGGAAAGATGGAAACATTCTGGAGATAAATGATTGTGATGATCATTTAACAATGGGAATATACTTAGTGCCGTTGAACTGTATACTTGAAAATAATTAAAATGGTAAATTTCATGTTATGTGTGTTTTGCCATACACCAAAGAAAAATCAGTTGTCAAAAAGCTAAAACATGAGAAGTATAAACAATCAGAATGTCCTTCAGCTGATGAATGGATAAACAGTGATATATCCATACAGTGGAATATTACGTGGCAACAGAAAGGAATGCTGACACATGCTACAACATGAAAACAGCCTAAGTAAAACAGGCCAGTCATGAAAGGTCATGTACTGTGTAAGTTCATTTGTGTGAAATGTCTGCAACATGTGGAGCCATGGAGACAGAAGGTAGATTAGTGGTTGCCATGGGAGACTGGGGGTTGGGGGTGAATGGGGAATGACTGCTAAACTGCTAGTGGTTATGGAGTTTTTTTTTATTAATAGGTTATGAAAATATTCTGAAGTGGTGATGGTTGCATAGCTTTGTGAATATATTAAATACTAAACCCAGCGAGTCATACACTTTTAAACAAGTGAGTCTTCTATGTGATTTATATCTCAATAAACTTTATTTTTAAAAAGAGCAAAAGTGTAAGTTTTACAGTGAGGGATCATGGACTGGAAGGTAAGGTTTCTGTTCCTGGAGGCATTTGAAGGGATCAGTATTTTTAGGAGTATTGATAATAGCCTTTGGATATGCTGTTGGTATTTATTAACAATCCTTATATTCTGTAACTGTCAAAATGTATTATTAAAACGTAGCTTTTTAGGTGAGTGTTTGGAAGTCTGTGTTAGGAGATAAACGAGGATAGAGGTAGGGGTTTGGGTGGGAGGTGGCAGAACCACCCCTCTAGATGGCTGCTATGCTGTGATATGTTGTAATTTCTCATCTTCTGGCCTCGACTGTGTGTATGTGTGTGTCTGTGTATGCATCGTCAGTCGTGTGCAACAATTTGCGACCCCATGGACTGTAGCCTGCCAGGCCCCCTGACCTGGGATTTCTCAGGCAAGAGTACTGGAGCGGGTAGCCATCTCCTTCTCCAGGTGTCTTCCCAGCCCAGATATTGGGTCCTCATCTCCTGTATCTCCTGCATTGACAGGTGGACTCTTTACTGCTGAACCACCTGGAAAGCCCATTGGATAGGTTAGTTGCTTTCAAACTTAACAGGAGAGGGACTCTTGAAATGAAGTCTTGTGAGCTTTAGGAGCTGAGGGTTCATGGGTGATGAGGGACTTTGTTAAGCAGTTTGAGTCTCTTGTTGGCGTGAGGTGGAGGGAGGAGGTGATGGATCCTTTTTTATGGTACACCTGAAGCACTTCTGCAGGACTGTGGATTTCAGCCTATGAAACTGATTTTATTTGTTGTACCTTACCTAGAGGTAAGGTAAATTTGGAGATGTTAGAAAAGTTTATCCTGGAAAGATTCCCAACTTATTTCTTACATTTATGAAGTCTTTCATTTGTACGGTTCTGTAGACCACTGCTTTTCATGGTACAGGTTTCCACCTCAGCTCTGCTCCAATCAGAATTTTAGACTGTGACACCCAACTCTAGGCAGCAGTCTCCTGTGGTTAGATCGGGGTCACTCAGTAAAAGAGGAGTTAAGTATACTATACAATGTACATAAATTATGTACACGTCCTACCATACTAGTATGTTATAATCTTTAAAACTAAAGCTTAAGAGATTAAATAATATTAGAAAGAAATAGATATAAAGATTATCTTCTTCCTGCTTCTTAGCAGATTGTTGCACTTACCCCATCCTGGAGACCTTTAAATGCCTTAGACTCCTTAGAGCGTTTCTGTGTTTCTCCAGTTTGTTCTTTATACAAGGGCTGGAGAGATGCTGGCCACCAGCATCAATAAGTTAGAGGATTGATAAGCAGGTGCTTATTAAGGGAACTATGGGTCATACTTTGTTTTTATTCTATTTGGTTTGTGATTGATTTGATATATAAAATTAAAAAGAAAAAAGAAGTAAAAGCTCAAAAAGAGAGATCCTGAAAAATAGAGGTAATAATTTTACACATTTCCGATAACCTTAGAGCTTTGTACTCAGGTGTGTGCATATGCTTGTGTTTTATGAGGGTGTGGAGAGAAGCACGGGACCGCATTGTGGGTTTCCCTGGCCGTTACCATGCGTGGGACATCCCTCATCAGTCTGGCTCTACAACTCCAACTACTCCTGTGAGCTGTCCATGGTGCTGACAGGTGCTGCCTTCTTCCACAAGGTAAGAAAGAGCCGGTAGGATTGATATACTCAGTCAGAGTTGAGCCTTTGTGTGGCAGTGAAATGCTGCTTTAAATAAAGGTAACTCTCCTAATGCTTCTTACATATCCCTTGCTTGCTAGAATTACAGTACTTCTGTCTTTAAAGAGAGTGATCAAGATGCGTATAGCAACTCTAGAATGAAGTCAGGATGGGAAGGCCGCCGCATTGGCCATTAGAAAATCAGTTTATCTTCCTGAGCATTGGCTCTCCCTCTGTACAACTGAGAGCATTGGGGCAAAACATTTTACAGTTTCCCCGCAGCCATTCCAGATGTGGCCTGGCCAACAAAAGGCTGACTCTGGCCCTCTCCTGATTCAGCCACCTCTGTCCCAGGCCCCACCACAAGCTTCTGTCCATTCAGGCTCTGCAAGTTCTGTTTGATTCCTTAGAGCTTTTAACTGTCACGTTGCTTCACGTCCTGATTTTTGTTGACTATTTAGGATGCAGACCCTTCCAGTCATTACTCCTCTCTTGTACTGTTGTTGCTAAACTGTTCTGTTTTCTTGCTCCTGACTCATATTCTCTCTCCATCTCATCTGTTCTGTAAAATAGCCCCTGGGCACCTGTGGCTGCTGAGCACTTGAAACGTGACTGGTTAGTGCTGAGATGTGCTCTCAGTGTGAAGTATTGTACGTACCAGACTTTGAAAACTTAGCAAGAAAGAAGGAGTGTAGATTGATTGTATGTTGGGTGAGTGAGTGTTAGTTGCTCACTTGTATCCAACTCTTTGCCATCCCACGGACTGTAGCCTGCCAGGCTCCTCTGTGCATGGAATTCTCTGGGCAAGAATACTGGAGTGGGTATCCTTCTCTAGGGGATCTTTCCAACCCAGGGACCAAACCCATTTCTCCTGCATTGCAGGCAGATTCTTTACCATCTGAGCCAATAGGGAATGATTGTATGTGTAATTATTTATAAAGTGCAGTTATTTTGGATACACTGGGTTAAATTAAAATGTTACTAATTAATTTTACTGTTTCTTTTTATTTCTTGAAACTGTGGCCACTAGAAAATTAAAAATGACAGATGGGACTGCTCCATACATTCCCTCCCAGGTCCTCTCTCTGGGCTGTGAAGAGCCCCTGTTCTGGGATGGCCAAACTGCCTATACCCCCACTTCACAGAATACCTCATCTGTCTCCTTGATCTGGTTGAAACCTGACTTTTCTCTGAGTGCAGTGCTTCCCCTTCAGCCTGTTCCTTTATTCCTTCCAGGACCGTGATTGAGACTGTTCATTTCCCCACACTTGTACCCTGGAGCCAGGTAGACAGAACCCTTCCCACTGCTCACTGGTGACTCTTGTTGACAATTGCTTCTCACTTGTCACGTGAAATTGCATTTGAGACTCGTTGTATCTGTCTTGTTGCTCCATCTACTGACCTCCTAAGTCATCCCTTCATGGTCAGCAAAGATGTTACCACCTGGCGCATCATCCTGATCTCCACTCTGTGCTCTCCTGAACAACCCAGCCAGGACCCTGTCTCCCTATAATTATTGAAGTATTACACTTCTTCCCTGGTGGCTCAAATGGTAAAGTGTCTGCCTACAATGTGGGAGACCTGGGTTCAAGGCCAGGGTCAGGAAGATCTCCTGGAGAAGGAAATGACACCCCACTCCAGTACTCTTGCCTGGAAAATCCCATGGACGGAGGAGCCCGGTAGGCTACAGTCCATGGGGTCTCAAAGAGTTGAACATGACTGAGCGACTTTACTTCTTCACAGGGTTCCACTTCTGTCTAGCGCTTTTCTTTTTTTAAAATTCGATTCTTTATTTTGGAGTGTGGCTGATTTCCAGTGTTGCGTTAGTTTCAGATGTGTGCAGCAAAGTGATTCGGTGACACGTGTTACACATGTAGCTATTCTTTTTCAGATCCTTTTCCCATAAAGGCTATTACAGAATGGTGAGCAGAGTCCCCTGTGCCCTACAGTAGGTGCTTGTTGATTATCTAGTTTATATATAATTGCCTAGTGCTCTTCTTATTTTGTGTTCTCCTTAGCTCCTCTCAAGCTCTTGTGGCTTTTTTTAGCATCCATAAGTTGGTGATTTCCAGCCTTGCCTTTGCTTGAGAGCTTTACTTGTAAATTTATTTTCAGGATATTCCTGTATTTCTCCCTAGTACTTCAAACTGAACTTTTCCCCAAAAAGCTTCCTTGTTGGCCTTTGGAAGAAACTAAGTTGGTCTTCCCTAGTCTAGAGCAATCAAATTATTTTTTCTTTTTATTATAAGAGCCTATCAGTAAAAACTTTTGGTACCTCACAAATATATGTATGTATAAATTATAGTATGTGTACTATACTACCATACTTACAGAAATTTTTATATGGTTGAGATAAAGGTGAAACAGTTTCAAAATAATAGTCTCACTAAATTCTTAAATTTTAGTGAAAGCAATAGGACTGAACATGTGTTATTATTTTTGAAAATCTTGATTTGACATTTTGTATACTAGCAGGTCAGTGTTCTGTTTCTAAATTGGTCTGTTTCTAAATTAAGCACATTTCTGATACTTTGTTTTAATCACTGTCCCTGGAAGAAATACCTTATTGCCCTGCTTCCAAAGTCTTGATGCTTATCTACCAATTTGGTAGCATTTTGTTGAAACTGTTGAATTTTCATCTTCTATGGAGCCATTCAATTTTTTTAAGCAAACTAATGAGCAGAAATTACATTTTATATTTTACAGTAGGTTCTAAATTCACTGAAACTTTAAGAAGATTTTTAAACAGATTACAAAGTTTTTCTATATTTTAAAAATTATTTTCGGCATAAAAATAATATAATAGTGGAAATACTTCTAAATATTTGTTTTCATAATGCTTTCACCATATACTTTAAGTCAGTTCTTTTTTTCTTACAATGTCATGTTTCCCTTGATAAAGATAATGGATTGTTTTTAATTAATAAGTATTCTCATTAGCATGCTAATGATAGGCAGTGACCAGTTAAAGGGTCAACCTGTCTTTTCTTAAAAGAAAGGTGTATAATTCATCTTTTAAGTTCACCATCTCTTAAGTATTTTGTCACAAGATAACCAGCAAACCACTGTTTGGTACAAAAATTTTATGGTTGTTTTGCTATATAGATTCTACCATTTAAGGTAAAAAGATACATACGTCAGTTCTATTGGACGCCTCACTTGCTCATTCATCATCAGCATATTGCAACAGATCTCGATTACCATTTGGTGTGTTTCATGGCATTTGTTCACTTCTGTGGTGTAAATATTCTTGCCATGACTGAGTTCAGGTTAGCAACGTGAGTCACTGAACATGGCTTTTGGAAGAGAGGAGCAATTGCATGCAAGTTACCTGTTATTTGTTTGGTACAAAAATTTTATGGTTGTTTTGCTATATAGATTCTACCATTTAAGGTAAAAAGATACATAAGTCAGTTCTATTGGACGCCTCACTTGCTCATTCATCATCAGCATATTGCAACAGATCTCGATTACCATTTGGTGTGTTTCATGGCATTTGTTCACTTCTGTGGTGTAAATATTCTTGCCATGACTGAGTTCAGGTTAGCAACGTGAGTCACTGAACATGGCTTTTGGAAGAGAGGAGCAATTGCATGCAAGTTACCTGTTATTTTCACCAGACAGTTGTAATAGGCCTGGACAGCCTCAGGATGACAGTGAATGTGGGACTTCGCTGGGGGTCCAGTGGTTCGGGCTCTGCACTCCCACTGCAGGGGACGCCAGCGTTGGATCCTTTGTCAGGGAACTNCCATTTCCTTTGTACTTTCTTATATTTTACATGTCTAAAAGCATTCTAAGGAGGGTCCACAGGCTTCCCCAGATTGCCGAACCAGAATGGGAGGTGATGTGTCCTTGGCACCCAAAATGTAAGAATTTCTGAATTCAGGTGTGTAAAACTCTAAGAATAGTGCCTGGCACATAAGTTCTTCATAAGGTGTTTATACAAAACAAAAGTACCCCCCAAATTGTAGAGATTTGAATTCTTTTCTGTCTTTGAGTTGGTGAATAGATCTGACCAGACTATTACCAATTTCATACTTGGTGCACATAAAGACCAGTCCTGTCACTGTCTCTGTCATCATTGTAGATTCAGACAAGGGGACGCTCTCCTGGTGAGGGCTACAGTAAAAGCTCGTAGCAGCTGGTACTGGAGAGTCTCTCAGTTCCAGTTAATAGTGTTCATGACTGCTCTCTCAGTGCTTTATGCTATGGATTCACACCTGATGTCCTTATATTATTATCATCAAAAAGTCATATTATTTAATTTTATAAAATAATTTTAACTTCGTGGATATCATTAGGGCCATGACTAATAATTTGATATATATTTCATTCTTCTTCTTATACATTTTGAATGTAAGTTATAGACTAAGTAGCCACTTAGGCTATACAAATAATGATGGTCAAACTGTATCTTTAGTTTTAAGCAGGAGTGTTAACTAAAGAACATTGATTCCAGCAGCAAAGCATAACAGACAAATAGAGAAGCGCTTGGGGCTTTATGCATTCATTCATACCTATTCCAGCCTTTTGCCAAGTGTGGTTCAGGGTTATAACTTAACTCCTGGTTACCCTGTAGTTTCTCAGATTTTTTAGCCTTCTGCTAAAGGCTCGTAAGAGAAGAATAATTAGCAAAATAATGCACCAAATTGTGTGTGTTTTTTAAAAAACTCTGAATGAGGATAGTATTTTTATATAAAATAACATTTTCCAGGTACAGTGGTAGATCTGATAGTAAATGATAAAAAAGCATACTTCTTTGTGAATTCTAAGGAAGGGAGGCAAAGTTCTTAAAAAGAAATTAATGATTGGTCCACTTTTCTATTCCTTATTTATCCTTTCTAGTGTAACCAGGGACAGGACTCCAGCCAGATGTTTGCTTTCTAATTATAACTCCCTAGTAGATCATAAGTCATTATTCATGAAAATTTAAAGTATCTGAGTGATTAGGTACCTAATAATACCATCAGTCACATTAAGCACTTGCAGACGTGGTGAATTTTTCATCCTCATGGAAGCATGTTTGTTTTGTTATTAGGCCAGTGTTTGATTGGTTAAACATCTCTCCAGTGTAGAGAGCGAGGTGGAAATAATTTGCTTATGGTATACATGATTCTTTAGCTACCTGATGTGAAGATCCGATTCAGTGGAAAGACCCTGATGCTGACAGAGATCGAAGGCAAAAAGAGAAGGGGGCTGCAGAGGATGAGACGGTTAGATAGCATTACCGACTCAGTGGACATAAATCTGAGCAAACTCAGGGGGATAGTGAAGGACAGGGGAGTGTGGCATCGCAGAAAGTCAGACATGACTTAGCGACTGAACAGCAGAAGTGAAAACTGGAAAAATTAGAAGGACTTTTTAAAGTCAGAGGCTCAGTAGGTTGAGCCTGTCTTCAAATTCTGAGTTCAGTTATTTACTTCATATTATAGAACCAGTTTGAACTCAGTATTTTCATTAATTTACCTAACTTTATCAGGTATATATACTATTTTATATTATAAAGTAGTAATTTTTTTTTGCTTTAAATACTTTAAATTTTCACTGTCCCCTCTCTTGTTATAATTAGGAAGGCATGACTGTTTTAGGTGATAGCTGTATTCTTTCAATATGTTAATATCTTGACAATATTGACGAAATAAACCACACAGTTAATTTCATATTGTTGCTTTGAATAATGTACTATTATTTTTTTGAAGAGGAGAGATCTAGAATGTAAATAGACTTCATTCAGAATAAAGGATGAAAAATTCATAAAGCATTGAGAAGACAGGTGGAGATGGCTTATGGGATAAGGAAATAGAGAGAGAATACATAAGTAAGTGTCTTAATATTAATGCTGAGTAAGTTCTCAACATCTATTAAGGATTTTCCTTACCATTACTAAGCAGAACTTTCCTTAGACTAAATTACTTGAACTATTCCTGTGTAAAATACAATCCATGATGTTGCTTTATTTAGTAAGTATTCAAACTTCACTTTATACGATTTACTTTATTCTTCTTAATTTTTTGTGTGTTTTATTATGTTATATACACACACACACACACAGTAAATATAGAGAGTTGCTGTTTAGTTGCTCAGTCATGTCCAGCTCTTTGTGACCCCATGAACTCCAGCACACGAGGCTTCTCTGTCCATTACTGTCTTCCTGAGTTTCCTCAAACTCATGTCCATTGAGTCCGTGATGCCATCCACCCGTCTCATCCTCTCTTGCCCCCTTCTCCTCTCACCCTCAGTTTTTTCCCAGCTCTCTCTCTATGTATATTATGTAGCCACTGGACCACCAGTGAAGTTCCTATATATAGATTTTTTTTTTTAATAAATGTACTGGGGTTGCAATCACAATATTTTTTTAGTAGTGGGTTACATGATTAAAAACATTTATTTGGAAACCACTGCCTCAGTGAAAATACCTTTATAAAAGGAACCTATATAAGGAGAAAATGCCTTATAAAAGCAGTATAAATACCTTTTTGTGCCAGAGTGGAGTCATTTGCAGGTTAAGAGACTTTTCCCTTGAGTGCTGGCATCTGAGATGAGGTACAGGGAGAACAGAATAGAATACTGGACACAGATGTGGTTTGATGGCAGCCTTCCTTTTCTAAGCCCTTGACGTCCGTCTCCTGCTGCAGTCAAAGCTGATGGGGAGAGTAGTAAGTGACGCACTGTTGTCTGTAACCTGGAAGATGTCTAGAGTGTGAAAATACCTTTATAAAAGGAACCTATATAAGGAGAAAATGCCTTATAAAAGCAGTATAAATACCTTTTTGTGCCAGAGTGGAGTCATTTGCAGGTTAAGAGACTTTTCCCTTGAGTGCTGGCATCTGAGATGAGGTACAGGGAGAACAGAATAGAATACTGGACACAGATGTGGTTTGATGGCAGCCTTCCTTTTCTAAGCCCTTGACGTCCGTCTCCTGCTGCAGTCAAAGCTGATGGGGAGAGTAGTAAGTGACGCACTTTTGTCTGTAACCTGGAAGATGTCTAGAGAGCTGCTGGCAGGTGGGAGGGTGCGGGAAGGGGATGGTGGAGTCCTGTGAAGGGCCCTCTGTGGGTCATGACTCCTTCAGAGTTTTATCTCTGGTGTGAGTGTGCCTTGGTGCCCTGGCCTGTGGTCATGATCACGCCTTAGTTTCAACTCTAGCAGCTGGACCTCTGATGGCTAATACTGGCTGTGGGTGGTGAGTATTCTTCAGCTGGAATTAACAGGATGGGCCATCCCATTTTAATTGTTTTCTCAGTTTATCATAGTAATAATAATTTTAAAATTATTTAGGAAAAAAATATATTCAGAAAGAAAACAGAACATGCAGATTTAAAAAACCTAAATAGAACTACTGGAAATGAAAATTATAGTTATTAAAATGACAGTCTTTGTCAATGGGATAAAATGATAAGACAGCTGAAGAAAAAGTTAATGACCTGGTAGATTATGTGTGAATAATGTGAATACATTTCTGAGAAGGTATTAAGGAGATATAAGGAGATGGAAAATAAGAAAGATGAAGAGATGTGAAGGCTGTAAAATCTAACAGTGCCAGAAAGGAAGACTAGAGAGATGGGAGGGGCAGTCTTGAAAATACAGTATGAGGATTTCCAGAATTTATTGACTGCATGGGGCCTTCTCTGGTGGCTCCTGCTGTGTGTTAGACTGGGGTTTGATACCTGGGCCGAGGAGATCCCTTGGAGAAGGGAATGGCAACCCACTCCAGTATTCTTGTCTGGAGAATCCCATGGACAGAGGAGCCTGGTGGGCTGTAGTCCACAGGGTCACAAAGAGTTGGACACAACTAATCAAAACATTTAACATTGACTTGCATGAATACTATAGCAAATATTACACTTAGTTGTGAAAGTTTAGAAGGTCCCTGGTTAAGTCAGTAGTAAGATAAGGTTTGGTTCAGTTCAGTCGCTCAGTCATGTCTGACTCTTTGCGATCCCATGAATCACAGCACGCCAGGCCTCCCTGTCCGTCACCATCTCCTGGAGTTCACTCAGACTCACGTCCATCGAGTCTGTGATGCCATCCAGCCATCTCATCCTCGGTCGTCCCCTTCTCCTCCTGCCCCCAATCTCTCCCAGCATCAGAGTCTTTTCCAGTGAGTCAACTCTTTGCATGAGGTGGCCAAAGTACTGGAGCTTCAGTTTTAGCATCAGTCCTTCCAAAGAAATCCCAGGGTTGATCTCCTTCAGAATGGACTGGTTGGATCTCCTTGCAGTCCAAGGGACTCTCAAGAGTCTTCTCCAACACCACAGTTCAAAAGCATCAATTCTTTGGCACTCAGCTTTCTTTAGAGTCCAACTCTCACATCCATACATGACCACTGGAAAAACCATAGCCTTGACTAGATGGACCTTTGTTGGCAAAGTAATGTCTCTGCTTTTGAATATGCTATCTAGGTTGGTCATAACTTTTCTTCCAAGGAGTAAGTGTCTTTTAATTTCTTGGCTGCAGTCACCATCTGCAATGATTTTGGAGCCCAGAAAAATAAAGTCTGACACTGTTTCCACTGTTTTCCCATCTATTTGCCATGAAGTGATGGGACCAGATGCCATGATCTTCGTTTTCTGAATGTTGAGCTTTAAGCCAACTTTTTCACTCTCCTCTTTCACTTTCATCAAAGAGGCTCTTTAGTTCCTCTTCACTTTCTGCCATAAGGGTAGTGTCCTCTGCATATCTGAGGTTACTGATACTTCTCCCAGCAGTCTTGATTCCAGCTTGTACTTCCTCCAGCCCACCATTTCTCATGATGTACTCTGCATATAAGTTAAATAAACAGGGTGACGGTATACAGCCTTGACGTACTCCTTTTCCTATTTGGAACCAGTCTGCTGTTCCATGTCCAGTTCTAGCTGTTGCTTCCTGACCTGCATACAGGTTTCTCAAGGTTACCCACTAAATAAATGGAGGTAGAGACCACATCCACATTCATATGGTCAGCATAGCAGTTCTCCCCAAGTCTAAAATGTTGGTGTTAACTCTAATCGAAATCCTATTAGGTGGGAATAAAATTAACCATCACACCATCAAAAAAAAAATTCTAGTAGGATACTTTATTTCGTTTAATTTGTCTTGGAGTGAAACTTGACAAACAGATCCTCAGATTTGTATTGAAAGGCAAAGAGCCAGGATAGCTAAGGCACTAGTGAGGAAGAGGGGAGCTTGCCCTGTCAGAAAGTGTGGCTTGGTATTAAAGTCCATAATCAGGACAGGTGCCTGGGATCTTGGTGCAGAGACTGACAAAGTCAGTGGTACAGGGCAGAATGCAGACACAGGCCCACGCCTGCACGGAAGCTTGACATATGATAAGGGTGGCATCTTGGGAATAACTGGTTTCTGTATGGAACAGAAGTACATGTCATACCGTACACAAAGTAAATTCCAGATGGGTTAATAAACCAAATGTGAATAGCAAGCTTTAAAACTTGTAACAAAAAATACAGAAGTATTTTTCCGATATAGACAAAGAGAAACAAAAAGTACAAAATCTAGAGGAGATGACTGATTGGTTTGAATGTATTAAAGTTGAAAGCTTTGTTCAAAAAACTATATCCAGACTGTGACATTGCAGTGCTGGTACATGACAAAGAATTGATACCCAGGTAAAGGATTTCCAAAGGAGAAGACTACTCATTTGATTGATTAAGTATGTAAGAAAGTAGTTCAGTGTAGTAGAAACCTAGGTGGTTAATGAGCATGTGGAAGGATGCTCATCTTCCGTAATAGTCAGGGAAGTGGAAGTTAAAACAGTGTGATACATACATACACATCAAGTGGGCAGAAATGGAAGTGTGATGGCACCAGATGGCAGTAAGGATGTGTAGAAATTGCAGATGTTGATCAGGGCTCGTGGGTGTGTACATTGGGACATTTATTTTGAAGGAAGTTTGGTTTTGTCCAGTATAATTGAAAGTCTTGTTCTCCATGACATTGCAGGAGAGGAAAGGAGGGAGGAAGGGTGGCATACGGATTAACTCTCTGTAATATTCTGTTTCTTTTGCAAAAAAAGAAAAGTATATGTGTAGCCTAAAATAAATAGGACAGAGTGTCAATATTTGACAAACCTGGTGGGTTTGCTTGTTTGTTATGTTCTTCCCCCCTTTAAGCATAACATTTCATTCATATATTTTAAACCAATGGTAGTGTATGTTTCATACATACATAGCCATACTTGATTCTTTTTGGAGATATTTACTTTTTGACTGTGTTGGATCTTAGTTGTGGCATGTGGGATCTAGGTCCCTGACCAGGGATGGAACCTGAGAGTACATTGGGAGAGCAGAGTCTTAGCCACTGGGCCTGCAGGGAAGCCCCTTGATTCTTTAAACAAATACTTGTGCAGTAAAAATGATAACAAGAAATGAGGAAGTTTAACATTCTCACTACCAACCCCTTGTATATGTACCTCGGTAATCCCAGCCTGCTGCTTCCCTCCATTGATAACTGCTACCCTGAGTTTAGTTTTAAAAATCCCCTTCCCCTCCTCCCTTAAAAAGAAAAGCGTTTTTACTGATGTGTATTCATCTCTAGGGCTTTCCTTGTGGTTCAGCTTGTAAAGTATCTGCCTGCAGTGTGGGAGACCTGGGTTTGTCCCTGAGTTGGGAAGATCCCCTGGAGAAGGGATAAGTTGTCCATTCCAGTATTCTCGGGCTTTCCTTGTGGTTCAGCTTGTAAAGTATCCGCCTGCAGTGTGGGAGACCTGGGTTTGATCCCTGAGTTGGGAAGATCCCCTGGAGAAGGGATAGGCTGCCCATTCCAGTATTCTAGGGTTTCCCTTGCGGCTCAGCTGGTAAAGAATCTGCCCGCAATGTGGGAGATCTGGGTTTGATCCCTGAGTTGGGAAGATCCCTGGAGAAGGGATAGGCTGCCCACTGCAGGATTCTGGCCTGGAGAATTCCATAGACTGTATAGTCCATGGGGTCGCAAAGAGCTGGACACGACTGAGCGACTTTCACTCCCTCATTCATCTCTAAGTGATTGGTGTCCTTAAACTTTATGTAAATGAAATCAGACTGTATGTGTCCCTCTGCATTTAGGCTTTTAAAGTCAGTCTGTGAGCTCAGTCAGTGTTGATGCTTGTGACTATAGTGTATTTTCATTGCCCCAGAGTCTTAAATAGGCTCTCCCCCATACCCTTCTAAAAGTTTTAGGTTTTGCCTTCTTGTATTTAAATCATTAATCCTGTGGAAGTGATTTTTGTGTATAATGTGAGCTAGGGCGCTGATTTCATCTTTGTCTCCTAAGCAGCGTCCATTGCACACTCAGTTCATCCATACCCAGGGGTGTGCGGTGCTGGAAGGTCACCTAGCAGACATCTGTGTGCACGTGGGTCTATTCAAGTGTTCTTTACTCTGGTCCAGTTTGTTCACGAGCCAAATTCACACGAATTGTCATAGCTTTAGAATTAGTTTTTGTGTCTGCTAAGACAGGTCTCCTCTAACGTAATCTTGTACTTCAGGAGTGTCTTGCCTTGCACACACCCTCCTGCAGGGATCTATCCAGAAGGGCCGAGTGTGCGCTGGGCCCCAGGAGGCACGTGGCTCAGCTCAGAGCAGGAGGGAGAGCTCAGCTGCGGGAATGATAGCTTTTTTATGTTCCAGGATCAGTTTTCACTTTAAATAAATGGAATCATACAGTTCTCTCTCTCCACGTCTCTCAGTCTTTTTTCTTTTTTTTAAATATTGTGATTTATTTATTTGTTTGTGGCTGTGTGGGTCTTGGCGGTTGCTCAGGCTTCTCTCTAGCTGTGAGTGGGGGCTACTCTCCTGTTGCGGCGCCTAGCCTTCTCGTTGTGGGGGCTTCTCTTGTTGCGGATCACAGGCTCTAGGGCATGCGGCCTTCAGCAGTTGTGGCTCCCGCCTCTAGAGCGCAACTCCAGTGCTTGTGGCGCGTGGGCTTAGTTGCTCTGAGGCCTGTGGGATCTGCCCAGATCAGGGATTGAACCCGTGTCTCCTGCATTATCGGCAGGCGGAATCTACCACTGAGCCGCCAGGGAAGCCCTCCGTGTCTCTTCATCTTGCTTTCATATTTCTTGAAAGCTTTTGTCCAGCATTTTCCATTCTGGGAATAATTTTAGTATACTTTTTATCACTAATTTTCTCTTCACCCATCCACTGAGTATCTGATTTAATTCAATATACTTTTTTTTCTTCCCAGTTTCATTGAGATGTAATTGACACGCAGCCTAATGATTTGCCTTACAAACCATCATGAGATGATGATCACAACAAGTTTATGTACTTTCCGTTTCTGTTGTTCTCTTTGGTTCTTTTTCCTTTTCTTGTTTGGATCGCGCCATGCCGCGTGTGGGATCTTGATTCCCTCACCAGGAATCGAACCTGCACTGCTTGCATTGGAAGCGTGGTGCTAACCACCGCCTCACCAGGGGGGTCCTTATCTGGTTCCTTTTCAAATCCGCACCGACTTTTTCTGATAGTTCCTGTTTCTTCCATCAAACTTTGAGTGCTCTTTCAGCATTTTACTGTGCGTCTGAGACCCATTTACTGTTGCTGTCTCTGTCGAGAGTCCTGCTGTTGTGCAGCGTTTGGTTCTCTTGTTTGTTTCTGCATATTCTCCTTCATGGGACCCATCCTGTTGTGTGATTTCTGACTGTGAGGTCATATTCTTTGGATGCACTTATGGCACTGCTTTGAGGCCTGGATCTGAGAGGGCTTGCACTTGTTTCTCTCGTGTGCCTGGGCTCACTCCCTGCTTAAGACTTGTTCACGCTAAATTAGCACGTTGGGACACGCGGGTGACATAAATTGTAGCCTCAGCTGCGTGAGGCCGGCTTGAGGTTATAGTTCCTCAGAGGGGATGTTTCCTCCTCTTGAAGCTCAGACTAAGAAGGGAGCGGTGCTTCGCCACCTTGCTCTCTGGGGCTGCCTCCCACCCACGTGGCCTTCCGCTGGGTCCCACGGCTTCAGCATGTCTCTGATCTGATTTGATGACAGTGGCTGCCCCAGCTTCAGGAAGACTGGAGCTCCTACTGTCTCTCTGGATTCAAGCCTTCTCACTCCTTTGACTTCTGAGGATTTCATTTCTTTCATTACAAGCTCAGCCAGTATATTTAAAGAGATGGTTTCTATATTTCGTCCTGCCTTTTCGGGCATTCTCTGCCGAGGGGGCTTATATTGTCTAGGTTGCTGTGTTGCTGACGGTGATTGCTTGAAATTGACCGTGATAATAACCAGTAAACTATAATATGATCACTTTCCCTTGTCTTTAAATATGACTTTCTTAAACTTCTTTTTAATGGATGTGTTCAGTTCAGTTCAGTCGCGCAGTCGTGTCCGACTCTTTGTGACCCCATGAATCGCAGCACGCCAGGCCTCCCTGTCCATCACCAACTCCCGGAGCTCACTCAGACTCACGTCCATTGAGTCCATGATGCCATCCAGCCATCTCATCCCCGGTCATCCCTTTCTCCTCCTGCCCCCAATCCCTCCCAGCATCAGGGTCTTTTCCAATGAGTCAACTCTTCGCATAAGGTGCCCAAAGTACTGGAGCTTCAGTTTTAGCATCATTCCTTTCAAAGAAATCCCAGGGTTGATCTCCCTCAGAATGGACTGGTTGGATCTCCTTGCAGTCCAAGGGACTCTCAAGAGTCTTCTCCAACACCACAGTTCAAAAGCATCAATTCTTCTGCGCTCAGCCTCTTCACAGTCCAACTCTCACATCCATACATGACCACAGGAAAAACCATAGCCTTGACTAGACGGACCTTAGTCGGCAAAGTAATGTCTCTGCTTTTGAATATACTATCTAGGTTGGTCATAACTTTTCTTCCAAGGAGTAAGCGCCTTTTAATTTCATGGCTGCAGTCACCATCTGCAGTGATTTTGGAGCCCAAAAAAACAAAGTCTGACACTGTTTCTACTGTTTCCCCATCTATTTCCCATGAAGTGATGGGGCCAGATGCCATGATCTTCGTTTTCTGAATGTTGAGCTTTTCACTCAGACTCACGTCCATTGAGTCCATGATGCCATCCAGCCATCTCATCCCCGGTCATCCCTTTCTCCTCCTGCCCCCAATCCCTCCCAGCATCAGGGTCTTTTCCAATGAGTCAACTCTTCGCATAAGGTGGCCAAAGTACTGGAGCTTCAGTTTTAGCAACATTCCTTTCAAAGAAATCCCAGGGTTGATCTCCCTCAGAATGGACTGGTTGGATCTCCTTGCAGTCCAAGGAACTTTCAAGAGTCTTTTCCAACACCACAGTTCAAAAGCATCAATTCTTCTGCGCTCAGCCTTCTTCACAGTCCAACTCTCACATCCATACATGACCACAGGAAAAACCATAGCCTTGACTAGACGGACCTTAGTCGGCAAAGTAGTATTTTATAATTATTTAACTAGTCCCCCTTTGATGGGTAGTTTTCCAGTATTTTACTGTTAAAAACATGAATGAAATCAACAACTTTGTACCTACAACATCTGGCTGTGCAACCAGGGGAAATACTAGAAGTAGAGTCACTGAGATAAACACTGAAGACTTCAAGGCTTTTGATATCTGTTAAGTATGGACCATTTGGAAAGCACATCCTTACCAACAGTGTAGATGTCGAATATGTCCCTGGCAGGAAGGGCACTCTGAGTAAGCGTGGGCATCGGGCTCTGTGTCGTCGCCATGGAAACGGAGGCCTCATAGACTGAGCTGTGGGGCCTCTGTCCGTATTAGCACCGTGGTTCTCACCCTCTGCCCTTTCTTCCCGGCTCCCAGGTGACCTCACGGTGGACTTTCCGATGTCCGGGATGCCCTCAGGCTCTGTCACACGACGACTCCCACTTCCACGAGCGGCACAAGTGTATCAACTTCTTTGTCAGGGTGTACGGCTACATGCCCCTGCTGTACACGCAGTTCCGCGTGGACTCTGTGCTCTTCAAGACCCGCCTGCCCCACGACAAGACCAAGTGCTTCAAGTTCATCTAGGGGCGCTGCACGGCGGGGAGAGGACGAGCAGAGCGCGGGAGGCGGCTCGGGGCCCCGCACACTGGAGGGCCTCGGGGCGCCCGCCGTGGTCGGGCAGGCCCTCTGCTGGGAGAGGCGCAGGGAGGCGGGAGGGGCGGGCTGCCTTGCTCTTGAAGTTGGCGGCACTGGGCCCGGAAGCCTGGTCCCAGACCACCAGGGCTCCCTAAACAGGGCACTGACGATAGCTCACACTGAGGACCACGGGGACTCTGGGGAGTCACTCACACAGCTCACGAGCCCAGCACAGCTGGCTTGTGGTTTTTTAATTCACTAACAACTATTATTATTATTTAAAAAGTTTCAGATTTGCCATTCAAGGTTTATTTATATATGTGTGTGTATATATATACACATAAGTGTGTGTGTATATGTGGGTGTATACAGATATATGCACACACACTCACAGACATATACGTATGGATGCGGGGGGGAGCTTGGCGTTTCTGCCCATCTCACAAAGTGAGGGTCCCACCGTGGTGGTCTGTATTTTGGTGGAGAAGGATGCTGGCCTTCCTGTACCTGGCTTATCCTTAAAGATGGCCTCATTCCTCCCCAGGGGCCCCTGTGTGCAGAATCGAGAAAGGGCCGGCGTGGCCCTGGGGGTCTTGCCTGAGTTGAGGCCTGCGGGTTGGCTCCTCCCCCGCCTCCTGTCGCCAGCAGCGCTCTGTGGCTCGAGTTGTCCTGCACTGAGTTCTCGGTGGGATGGAGGGCCTGCGTATTTGGGGGCAGCTGGGCTTCCCTGCCTGGGACAGGTGGGTCGCGGACTCCCTGCTGCCTGTGCTGTCTGTGAACTTGACCTGGCTCCCCTTTGCCCGCTGTCTGAGAGTGAAGACAGGAAGGCCCGAGACCTGCAGACAGACCCCCAAATGGTTCATTTTGTTTGACCCTCCTTTTAAAGACCTGTTGTGCTTTGGCTGCAGACTTTCCTGAAGGTTCTCTCACGTAGAGAGCAGATGCCTGGCCGCTACACTTGAGGGGGGTCTGAGTGGTTGGTTGCAGGTCAGCCGATTCTCTCTGGCTCAGAGCAAGTGAGCACAGCACCCTTTGATCCCCACCGGCTGGCCGGGAGCCACAGCAAGGCACCTGCCTTGGGATGATACCTGGGTGAAATTCACCTTCCCCACCCCATCTGGACCCACATCCTGTAGTTTCTATATCCTTCAGGCCGAGTGGGTGCCAGGCCCCGCCACCGGGTTTGGTTTGCTCTATGTCAGAATGATGGGAGGATAGGATTTGTTGGGTCAAGCTCAAATCCAGCCTGAAATTGAACAGGTGTTCACATCCTGTATTACCACTTCCCCCTGTGGGTTTCAGCCTCTCTTTTCCTGGGCTGAAATAGAAGGAAGCTAACTTTTTTTTTTTTTTTTTTCTGGTGGTGGCAGCAGTAGGGGAACTGAAGCGAGCGGTGTCGCTGGCGTTGGCTGGGATGTAGCACGTGCCCTCTGCTGTTACTTCTGGACCCCCCTTTCCTCCGGTGAGGCTGAGTCTGGGAGGTTCCCTTCAGCGACTGAACACGAGCTCGGGCCTGTCCTGGGCACGCACATGCCTTAAGCCAGCTCCCTCTCCCCGGACCTCCACCCCCCATGCGCCTGTTTCCAGGGGCACATCCCTCTCTGACCTGCCTGCCCTCCAGAGGGTCCTTTTCAGTGTCACCTGAAGCCAGCTCTGTCCTGGAGGGAGCACCCCCCTGGAGGGCTGCTGGACCTGAGGGACCCGCCCCGTCAGCAGGCAGGACCGGGCCGTGTCTTCCTGACGTCCCCGCTGGCATCTCCCTGTGTCTCCCCTGCTGAGGCTGCTTCCTAGGAAATGAGCTCTGCTGCTCAGCAGCCCAGCGAAGGGGTCCAGACCCCCGCCTCCTGACTTTCTCATTACTCCTTCTTTGACCCTGGACTTGTTTCTTTTTAGCAGTAGCCTTCTTCCCTTTGGGAAGCCAAAGAGTGTGGTGTTTTGAGCTATAAATGTGGCTGCTATTTTTATCTTGTCTCTCTCAATGTGAGGACCCCCTGGACTGCCTCTGAGCACGGGGTCCCTGGTGAGAAAGTAGCTGTGTCGGGACCCGCCGAGGTGGAGCCAGGCCACGGGGTCCCTGAGTGTCCGGGACAGATCCAGAGCAGCTGGTGCCCCGAGGTGGGGGATGGCATCACGGGGCCCTGCAGGGCAGTGGGGGAGGTGACCTCAGCGCAGACAAGG
>SJXQ01013170.1:0-109191 GCA_006408695.1 Aepyceros melampus | reverse complement strand
GGAAAGAGCCGTCACAGTTTGCGAGGTGGGTTAGGGGAACGCCCAGATCCAGGCTTCCAGTGCCTTTGGCACCTGTTGTTCACCTTGGGGAACCCAGAGTTGTCTGCGCCACCTGGCTGGCTCCTGGAGCCTGGCACAGCCCTGCCGGCCCACGAGACGTCGTCGGCTGTCCTGTGAACGCCCACTGCCGCCTGTGCTTGCAGAGCCCAGGGCACCCTTGCTCCCCTGTGGGCCAGTCTGCTCTCCCGGGAGACCCCCGCCCGGGGGGAGGCGCCCACCGGACCTGTGCCTGTGTGCGCTGCCACTCCAGCAGGGCCGGGCGCCATGCCCCAAGGAGGAGTCCCTCCGGAGCGACCTGCCTGTGTGAATGCGGGCGCTCCTCTCTGCAGTGCTCGCGTTCTGGAGGGGCAAGCTCTACTAATACTCACGCCATGTCCATCCTCCCCACCCCTTTTCCAGTCATGAGCACAATGGTCTTACATTGGGTTTTTGTAAAAAAATAAAAATAAAAAATGGAGACTACAAGCAGCTTGGAGGTCTTTTGTGATTTTTCTCTGCAGGACGGAAGAGTGATCTGAGGGAAGGTGCCTGCTGGTTCCAGGAGCCCCCACCTCCCACCCATTGTGCCTGGCCTGTGGCCCTTCCTGCACGGCTGTGCTGGCCTCGGGCCCGGAGTGGCCTGCGTGCCTGAGCCTGGGTGATGCCGGCAGGGCCGTGGGCAGCCTTGCCCATTTCTAGTATCTGTTTCCAGGATGGGTCACTAGATTAGATCGAGAGGAACTTAGGTGTCACTCAACTGGTTTGAATGTGGACATGGGATGGCATGGGGCATGTGTTTGCCACCTTCCTCACGGTGACTTGTAAATGTGTGTGGCATGGTGCTAGGGAGCTCCCTGTGTGTTCCCCCGCCCAGAGAAGGGGGCTGGTTTATAATGGCCCTGCCAGACTTAGGGGTCATGAAAAGCGCCTGCGTCTAGCTGGCGCTTAACTCTTGCTGCCTGTGGTCCCAGGCTTCTGCTCAGCACGGGATCGGAGCCATCCTTGGGGAGAAAGCACAGCCACAGACTAGGAGACAGATGGAGACAGGAAGGAGGATGGGGAGCTGAGTTGGGGTGCTCCTCTCCTGGGTTCGGCAGTTGCGAGTTTGGACACGGACTTGGGCAAACTTCAGGAGGTGGTGAGGGGCAGAGAAGCCTGGTGTGCTGCAGTCCATGGGGTCACGGAGAGTTGGGCACGGCTGGAAGACTGAAGAGCAACAACAATCCTAAGAATGCCTGGGCCCGGAAGCCCGGCATTGCTCTGAAAGGAAGGCTGACAACTGATGAGGTAGGTTTGTGGCAGGGGAGGGGGGAGGAGGATGTCATGTTGGGTGGGGATGCCTGCTTAGGGCTGGAGTTGTGGCTGCCAGGGTCCCGTTCTTCCAGCCATCCATCTCCTTGCTATAACTTGTCCCAGGACCAGGGAAACTTGAGAAAGTTGCACAAGGCTGTGGAAATGGGGTTCTTACTAGAGGAAGAGGTAACATGTCTAACTTGGGTTCTGTTCCCAAGTTACTTAGTTCTGGCTTGGACCTGACAAGGTAAACCAAAGTGGTCAATGTTAGTGGTTGATATCATCATTGAAATAGAAGATTCCACAATATTTGCAAAACACAGTATTTGCTATTGTGGTTAAGAAAGTGTGTTTAAGGATACTGGATTCAAACCCATTAAACTGTGGTGGGAAACACGTATTTTAAACTTCTCATCTATAAAACGGTAAGACTTGTGCCCTTATCTTGAAGACATGTTGAAAATAAACATTTATGTGCAGAGTCCACTGTTTGACCCACAAGAGATGTGGACTACTGGGGTAACATACTGGAATGTTCTTAGTGGCTGTTTCTCCACTCGTTTTTTAAAAAACCTACTTAAATTGGAGGATAATTACAATATTGTGGTGGTTTTTGCCATACGTGAATATGAATTGGCCATAGGCATAAGTGTGTCCCCCCATCCTGAGCCTCCCACACCCCACCCTCCCCGTCCATCCTTCCAGGTTGCCGAGAGCCCTGGCATCCATCAGACTCTCCTTGGTTATCTGTTTTACATGTGATGCATATGTTTCAGCACTGTTCTCTCATATCACCCCACCCTCTCCTCCCACCAAGCCCAGAAGTCTGTTCTTTATGTCTCCCGTGCTGCCCTGCGCGTGGGATCATCAGTCCCATCTTTCAAGATGCCCTGTATGTGCGTTAATGTGTATTTATCTTTGTCTTTCTGACTTGCCTCTGTAGAACAGGCTCTAGGTTTATCCGCCTTGTTAGAACTGGCTCACGGGCGCTCCTTTTTCTGTCTGAGTTATATTTCAGTGTGTGCGTGCCCCAACGTCCTTAGCCCCTCATCTGCGGGTGGACATCCAGGCTGCTGCCCTGGCCCGGCTGCTGCCCGTGGTGCTGCAGGAAACACTGGCTCCGTGCGTCTCTCTCAGCTCTGGTCTCCTCAGGGTGTGTGCCTGGTAGTGGGGTTGCTGGGTCATGTGGTCGTTTTATTCCTGGTTTTTAAAGGAGCCTCCACACTGTTCTGCACAGCGGTTGTATCTGTGCTCGCATCTCCATCAGCAGTGCAAGAGGCTCCCTTTTCTCCACGCCCTCTTCAGGGTTCATTGTTGGCGGGCTTTTTTATGATGGCCCTTCTGACCGGTGTGTGATGATACCTTTTTGTGGTTTCGATTTGTTCGATTTGCATTTCCACTTGCAATGCCAGCTCATCCAGGTCTCAGCGGAAGCACTGTCTTCAAGAAGCCCACCCTGCTCTAAGCCGCTGCTTATCTGCCCTCCGCCGCTGTCTCCTGTTGCGGTGGCCGCCTGGCGCCGTTGTAGGTGTGCTTCCCACGCCAGAGTGCGAGCCTCTGGAGGACAGAGCGCTGGAGTCCACTGTCACGTGTGTGCTTTGTAAATGTTTCTCCCAGTTTGGAGGTCTCCTGTCCATTTTCTTTATGGTATCTTCTGATGAGCAGAAGCTTTTAATTTTGCTGAGATCTAATTTATAACTTTTTTTTCTTTTTTGTTGCTTTCTGTGAATTGAGGCTCTGTGCCTAACCCAAGTCATGAAGGTATTCTTTTAATTTTTCCACTAAAAGCTGTGCAGTTCAGGCTCCATCTCAGGTTAATACTTGTGTATGATGTGTGGTAGTGGTCAAGATTTTTTTTTTTTTTTTGAGGCAATGGCACCCCACTCCAGTACTCTTGCCTGGAAAATCCCATGGACAGAGGAGCCTGGTAGACTGCAGTCCATGGAGTTGAAAAGAGTCGGACACAACTGAGCAACTTCGCTTTCACTGTTCGCTTTCATGCATTGGAGAAGGAAATGGCAACCCACTCCAGTGTTCTTGCCTGGAGAATCCCGAGGACGGCAGAGCCTGGTGGGCTACTATCTATGGGGTCGCACAGAGTCGGACACGACTGAAGTGACTTAGCAGCAGTAGCAGCAGCTGTTCCAGCACCACTTGTTAAAAAATAATTTCCTTTCTCCATTGAATTGATTGGGGCCTTTCTTGACAACATAATGACTGTCTGAGGTCTCCTGTTACTGATTTGTTGCTAGTATCAGACTGTGGATAAATGTAGTTTTTTTTTTGTTTGTCTTGAAACAAAAGTAGCGTAAATTCTCCAACTTGCTTATCTTAGAATTGCTTTGAGTGTTTATAGTTATATTGTATTTCTATAAAATTTTAGAATTAGTTTGTCAATTTTTTTCTAACCTGCTGGAATTAAATTAAAAAAATTCTTATACATAGAACTTAAAATGATTTTAGCCACTTTTATTTTTTAATTGAAGTATAGTTGATTTACCATGTTAATTTCTGCTATACAGCAAAGGGACTCAATTGTACATATGTATATATTTAAAATATTCTTCTTGATTATGGTTTATCACAGGATACTAAATGCAGGATCTTGTTTCTCTCTTCCATATATAAGAGCTCACATCTGCTAACGTCCCATGCTGTCCCTCCCGTAAGCCTCTGCCTCTGACAACCGTATCTTCTCTCTGTTTCTGTTTCGCAGACAGGCTCATTTGTGTCGTATTTTGGATCCCACGTATCAGGATAGATGGCGTTTCTCTCTCTGGCTTCATGCAGCATGTGTGATAATCTCGAGCTGCGTCCGTGTTGCTGCGGGTGGCGTTCTCTCTCTGGCTCAGCAGTATTCCCCGCATCTGTGCACCGCGACTTCTGTGCCCTTCCGCTGGCCAGTGGGCATGTAGGCTGTCTCCATGCCGTGGCTGTTGTGAACGGCGCTGCTGTGGACATGGAGGTGCATGTATCTTTTTGGATTAGAGTTTTGTCTCGGCATTTGCTCAGGCGTGGGATTGACAGTGATGAGAAGTCTTTGCCTATCATCTCTTCTAGGAGTTTTATGGTATCATATCTTATGTTTAAGTCTTCAGACCCATCATCTTGAATTTATTTTTGTTCTCTCTCTGGCTCAGCAGTATTCCCCGCATCTGTGCACCGCGACTTCTGTGCCCTTCCGCTGGCCAGTGGGCATGTAGGCTGTCTCCATGCCGTGGCTGTTGTGAACGGCGCTGCTGTGGACATGGAGGTGCATGTATCTTTTTGGATTAGAGTTTTGTCTCGGCATTTGCTCAGGCGTGGGATTGACAGTGATGAGAAGTCTTTGCCTATCATCTCTTCTAGGAGTTTTATGGTATCATATCTTATGTTTAAGTCTTCAGACCCATCATCTTGAATTTATTTTTGTGTATGGTTAAGAGGATGTGTCCTAACTTCAATTTGCATGTGACATTTTAGCCACTTTTAAGTATACAATATAACGGCAGTAAGAACATTCATGATGTTTAACCATCACCACCAGCTATTTCTAGCACTTTGTCTTACCAGGTAGAAAGGCTATGCCCATTAAGCAAGAACTCTCCATTTCCCCTTCCTTTCAGCCCCTGACAAAACCTCTGTTATATATCTATGAATTTGTCTATTCTGGACAAACATATGAATGGAGTCATGGAATATTATGGCTTTTTTTGTCTGGCTTTTTAAATATAGCACGTTTTCAGGGTTCATCCATGTTATAGCATGTATCAGAATTGCATTCTTTTTTATGGTTGGACAATGGTTCCTTGTTTGTGTACAAATAATTACAACATGAAATACTGTATCCATTCACCTGTTGATGGATACTTGGGTTGCTTCCATGTTTTGGCCATTGTAAATACTGTTATGAACACGGATGTACACATTTCTTTTGTGTCGATACCAATGAGTGGAATTGTTGGATCATATGGTAACTCAACCTTTAACTTCCTGAGGAACTGCCAAACTGTTTTCCCACAGCAGCTGTACCAATTAATGCTCCCAGCAGCCACACACAGGGTTCAGTGTCTCCATACCCTTGCCATTACTTGTTTTATAATTAATAATTTTAAAGTCACAGCCATCCTAGCAGATGTGGAGTGGTGCCTCACCTAGGGTCTGATTTACATTTGCCTAATGACTAACCATGTTCAGTCCCTTTTCATGTGCTTATTGGCCATTTGTATTTATTCTTCAGAGAAATGTCTATTCAAGTCCTTTGCCCATTGGAAAAATATCAGTTGGGGACTTCCCTGGTTAAGACTTTGCCTTCCAAGGTAGGGGATTCAATCCCTGGTTGGGGAGCTAAGATCCGACATGCTGTGGTCAAAGTAACCAAAACATGAAAAAAAGGCAATACTGTATCAAACTTAATAAAGATTTTTAAATGGTCCACATAAAATTTTTTTTCAAAAGCTTTTTAAAACTGGGTTATTATTGCTGTTATGGGATTTTGATGAGATTGTATTGAATCTGTAGATCAGTGGGTAGAATTGAAATATAATAATACTGAGTCTCTCTAATCCATAAATATGCTATTCTCTCTTCATGTATTCAGATCTTCTCTAATTTCTATCATTAAAATTTTTTAGGCTTTTTATGTAGAGATCTTACATATCTTTTCAAAAGTTTTTTCCTAAGTATCTCTTTTCACACTATTATGAGTGGAACTGCTGACTTTTAAAAAGTTCTTTTTCTAATTACTTATTACAGTACCAATTCTAGTAGTTGTTAGGATTTTCTTTTTTTTAATTGTTTGGAGGATAATTAAAATATTGTGATGGTTTTCGTGATACATCAGCATGAATCGGCCACAGGTATACGTGTGTTCCCCGCGTCCTGAATGCACCTCCCGCCTCATCCTCTCTCTCTGGGTTGTCCCAGAGCTCTGGCTTTGGTGCCCTGCTTCATGCACTGAAGACTTTCTGTGTAAGTAGTCTTTTGCTCATAGTCCTGGAAATCGGCCGCTGTATCCTTGGGAGAAGTTTGGGAGGAACCTGTACCTGGTCTGTTCTTCTGGTGAGCTAGGTCCTCAGAGACAAGGCAATGTTCAGGATATAACAGGTGTTAATAAATGCTCAGAGGAGCAGAAGGGCCCACAGGTGACTGGAAAAGGCTTCCTAACATCAAAGTTCTTTATTTTCAAAGTATTGTGAACATTGTAATCTAGTTAAAAATTTATATCATCTTAGGAAAGCTTTAGTTGATAATGTGTGTGGTAATCCCATGTTACTGTACAGTATGTGAATTAGTTACTTTTCATTTGTGACTGATTTCACTGTAGAGAAGTGTGAAGGATAAATTCTGCTAGCCTAAGAGTGATCATACAGAGGACTCATCTCTTCCCTCCGCCCCCAGTGGCTTCAAACAACAAATAAGAGAAAGAAGAAATATTCTTTATGCTTGAGGATAAGATGTGGGCAAAACCTCTCTCAAAGATCTGTGGTTCTATGACTCAAAAAATGCTGAAGTTTAATACATGTAAGTCCCCCCTGTTTCACTGAGATGTTATTGATCTATAGCATATAAGCTGAAGGTGTACACCATGATTTGATACACATATTACACTGAGAAATGATTACCACAGTAAGCTTAACTCCGTCCTGTCACATAGCTGGCACTTCTGTGGTGATAACTTTTAAGATCTGCTCTCAACAGCTTTCAGGTATATCATACGGCATCATTAATTATAGTGACAATGCTGTCCCTTAGATCCCTACAACTTTCATGTTCTAGCTGGACGTTTGTATCTGGCCCTTGACAACCACCAATCTTCTCATCTTTGAGATTCTACGTGAGTGAGAGCACACAGTGCTGGTCTTTCTCTGACTCATTTCATTTAACCCTGAAGGTCCATCCATCTTGTTGTCAAAGGCAGGAATTCCTTCTTTTTAATGGCTGAATAATAGTCCATTGTGCACGTATCCCACATTTTAAAAAATCCTTTCATTTATCCAGGGAAACTTCAGTTTCCATGTCTTGGCCATTTTGAATAATGCTACAGTGAACATGGGGACGCAGCAATCTCTTCGAGGTAATTTCTTCATTCCCTTGGGATATATACCCAGAATTGGGGTTGCTGAGTCATATGGTAGTTATATTTTTAACTTTTTGAGGAACAGCAATGCTCTTTTCCACAGTGACCGCACCAATTGACATCCCCACCAGTAGTGCACGAGGGTTCCCTTTTCTCCACATCCTTGACAAGATTTGGTATTTCTCATCTCTTGGTCGGAGAAGGCAATGGCACCCCACTCCAGTACTCTTGCCTGGAAAATCCCATGGGTGGAGGAGCCTGGTGGGCTGCAGTCCATGGGGTCGCTCAGTCGGACACAACTGAGCGACTTCACTTTTGCTTTTCACTTTCATGCACTGGAGAAGGAAATGGCAATCCACTCCAGTATTCTTGCCTGGAGAATCCCAGAGACAGTGGGCCCCCCTCTATGGGGTCGCAGAGAGTCGGATACAACTGAAGCGACTTAGCAGCAGCAGCAGCATCTCTTGGTAGTAGCCATTTGGACACGCGTGAAATGGCGCCTCACTGAGGTTTTGATTTCCACTTCCCTGATGGCTCATCATGTTGAGCCCTTTTGATGCCTGCTGGCCATCCCTATGTCTTTGGAAAAATGTGCATTCAAGTCCTGTGCCCATTTTTAAGTCAGGTGGTTGTCTGCAATCGATTTCTACGAGTTCCGTATATATTTTAGCTATTAACCTCTATCGCCCTTCCCTGGTGGCTCAGAGGTTAAAGCGTCTGCCTGCAATGCAGGAGACCTAAGTTCGATCCCTGGGTCGGGAAGATCCCCTGGAGAAGGAAATGGCAACCCACTCCAGTATTCTTGCCTGGAGAGTCCCATGGACAGAGGACCCTGGTGGGCTACAGTCCACGGGGTCACAAAGAGTCGGACACGACTGAGTGACTTCACTTTCTTTCTTTCTAACCTCTATCAGATAGTTTGCAAATATTTTCTCCCGTGTGATCACCTTTTCATTTTGTTGGGTTCCTTTGCTATGCAGAAAGTTCCTTCTAGTTTGCTAGAAGTTTCAGTTGTTGATTTTCCCTTGTTGCTTGTTTTTGGTGTTATTGCCAAAAATTGTTGCCAAGCCCAGTGTCGAGCTTTCCCCGTTTTTTCTTCTAACAAACACTTTTACAGTTTTGGGTCTTACATGTAAGTCTTTATTCTTTCAAGTTAATTTTTATGAGTGGTATAAGGGGAGAGGGGGACCAATTTCATTCTTTTTGTGCATGGTTATCTAATTTTCCCAATGCCATTTACTGAAAAGACTGTTCTTTCCTCACTGAGTCTTATGGACTCCCTTGTCAGGTATTAGTTGACTATGTATATGTGTGCATTTACTTCTGGGCTCTCAGTTTTGTTTCATTGGCCCATGTGTCTGTTTTTATGAGCTTTTATTAAGCTTAAAATGTGGAACTGTGCCTCCACCTTTATTTTTCTTTTCTTTTTTGGCTATGCAGGATCTTTTGTGCTTCCATGAAAATTTTTGAGTTTTTTCTTCTCTGAAAGTTGCAATTGGAATTTTGAGAGGAATTGCTTTGTATCTATAGATGGTAAAATGCTTTTACAATGTGATTAAGTCTAAAATGTGATCCAGGACAGTGTTGGCTGCAGCCTTCAGCAAGACTAGACGAGTTTGGCTCAGTTCTACACTACCTATCTCCATAATTCAGTGGCATCTTCCTTCAGAATTGGTTATTTTTACCGCATTCTGGGGCTTCTCTGGTGGCTCAGTGGTATACAATCTGCCTGCACTGCAGGAGACCCAGGTTCGATCCCTGGGTCGGGAACATATCCCACCCCACGCCCCAGAGAAGGAAATGGCAACCCACTCCAGTATTTGGCTGTAGAATCACATGGACAGAGGAGCCTGGCGGGCGACAGTCCATAGGGCTGCAGAGCTGGACATGACTGCATGACTAAACTACCAGGTTTGAAAGAGTAACGTTATTTACCCACATTTCCACAGCGGTGAATTTGTGAGCACTGGAGGTTTTCTGCCTTCACAGTATGGCATGAAGCGGTGAGACGGCACTCAGCTTTCCTCGTGGCTGTTGGGGAAACACTGGACTTGGGCCCCCTTTCCTCACCAGGCTGCTGGGTTCACATGAATACGTGATCATACAGCTTTGGAGGTTTCTTCACTCTTATTTCTGTTGATACTTCATTGTCCAGGTAAACCTCATTTCATTGTTCTCTGCAGGTACTGCATTTTTTTTTTTTTTTTTTTTACAAGTTGAAGGTTTGTGGGAGCCCTGTGTCAAGCAAGCCTCCCAGTGCCATGTTCCCAACAGCATCACTTTTAAATTAAGGTCTGTACACTTAAGAAAAAAATGCTCCTGCACATTTAATAGACTGCAATATAAACGTGACTTTTACATGCACTTGGAAATGAAAAAATGTGATTTGCTTTATTGAGAGATTTATTGTCGTGGTCCGGAACCAAACTAACAATATCTCCAAGGTAAACCTGTAGTTTGGAAAAGCCAACTTCTGCCTTAATAGGACAACTGTGAGGCCCCAAAACTTCAGGCCGTCCAGGGGTCAAGAAGAGTAGTTTGTTACCTTCACTTAAAAAGGAATGAACAGGCCTGTCTCCTCTTCGCCAGCTCGTGATCCCGGTGATCACACACGACGGTACAGTGAGGCAGCAACCACTTGCTGGTGATGGGTTTTGGGGAAAGTCACCCTCTGTACCTCAGTTTCCTTGTCCAGCACTTAGATGTTCACTGTTTTCAGCTACTAAATTATGGGATAATGTGCTACACAGCGATAGATGCTGTTTTGCAGAAAGATCAAAAGAAATGAAAAAACCAGGTTCCTCACTATTTTTCATGGCTTTTCAATTACTAATCACTAGGTTAATCATTAGGATTTTATTAGCATTTTTCTAAACATCACCCTCTGCCCCAGGTTGATTAACGGGCTGCACTTCCGAGAGCAGGTCCCACCGGTTTTTCTGGGTCTTCTCACCAGTCTGGTTTGGTATCCAGATACCCAAACTCTAGGCAGTTATTCATACTTGCTGTCTCCTAACTCTCTGCAGGGCAGGATCTAGATTTTCTCTCCTCTAACAAATGATTCTTCATGTCTTCCTGACTGGCTTCTGCCATGAAGTAGGTGGTGATGATAATTAAAACCTTCATAATTTCTTGATTATTTCCTGCCCATCAGTCTATCAACTAATTTACATTCACATACTGTTTCTCTTTAGTGACCCTCTCTCGAGATTAGACCTTGGAATTGATCCCTTGGGATTACTTAAGCCCTTAACAGAAATCCAGCTTGGACAAATCCAAGCCATTCCTGGACATGTCACTCACTGTTAGAGGACATTTAAGTAAAACAACCATTTGATTTCTTTCTATTTTATACTGCTTTTGCATCTTTCAAGATGTTAAAACTTTAAAAAAACTTACCTTGATTTCTCTCTTGAATTTTATTAGGAAGCATGCCTACATGCGCTGCATATTCACAACTGCTAAGAGTGAGGGAAATTTTCATAGCCCTGGCATGTCCATCTGTTGCAGTGTTCATCTTCCCCCACTGTTAACTGTGGACACATCCGAGGCCCCTCGACAGGAGTGACCTGTACCTTGGGAAGCACAAACCTGTGGAAACATGGCTGTATCCAACCAAGGCGGCCCAGCTGGAGATGGCAAAAATGAAGTTGTGTTTTCCCTTCTCTAAGGAAGAACTGCTTCCCAGGGACAGGGCCATTTCAGAGAGAGAAGTGACAGTCAACTCTCTGTAAAACCTGAGCAGGTAGAGTTTTACATGCTACAGTTCTTGGGTCACTCCAGCCCGCTGTGATGCTCTGCTGAGTCAGGCTGGAGGACTGATTTCCCACTGAATTTCAACCAGTCTGAAAAGATGGTAGGCATTGCTTCTGCTGTAGGCCAGTTCTAAGACTTGAGTACTACTCCCCACCCCCAGATTTTAATACTTACAGAACTGGCATGAGTATGACAACTGACGCTATCTTAGACCAGATGGAATCTGATAAATACCTGTTTCAAACAATTTCATTACTGCAGATGCAGGCGTCTGAGTTTAATGCGCAGTGGAATGCCGAGAATCTGTGGGAAGGGCAGTGACACAGGCGAGTGGAGCCTAGTTCAGGCCCTCCCCGCAGAAGGCCAAGGTCAGTGTCAGCGGTCTGTGCTGCTGTTTTCCATACAGATACAGCTCAGATCAAGCACCCTTTTATACAACTGAAGAAATATATAAATGCACACACCAAACTAAAAGTTGCCAAGTTCAGTTCTGTATATTTTCATATCTTTTCACAGATGCTAAGTGAATGCATAAGTTTTAGGTTCAACAGAACACAGCTACTTCTAGAAAAAATAAATTTTATTAACAAAATGAGCTCACATTATAAAAGCAAAATGAACCTTTGCTAATTTCCTGGCATCGTCTTTCTTACTAGGTACAGCCCTGTAGACAATAAAACAAACTAAAATCAAAGACCAGCTGCTCTGCCTGAGGCCTGTGAAAAACGGGCCACAGTCGTCTTTCATGCTCCTCCCCCCACCGACGCGATGCAAAGCTGCCGTGACTCTCACTCCGCCTCAGCCTGCTGCCTTACCTGCCTGGCTCCCCAGGCCTCGGGGAGTCAGGCCTGCGAAGGACACACGCCTGAAGTCTAAAGGGAGAGCTCTTCCTCAAACAGTGCTGAGAAGCCAGACTGCGAGGTTCTGGCTGCCCCTCCTGAGAAGGTATCTCAAAAGCCGCTTCTTTATTCTTCGAGCGAGAGCCCACCACCACCGAGGCCTGCCAGCTGTGGGTCTTCCCTTCCTCCGCTGGGGGCTGGCAGCTGCGGTGAAGGATGCCGGGGTCCCCTCAGAATTTCTGGAGGAACTTGAGGACCAGGTCCCGAAGGCGGACCCGGAGCACCTCGTCGTCGTCACAGATGATATGGGTCGAGTCTTCCTCAATCTGGATGAGGGTCTCGGCTTCCTGCAGCAGGACGATATGGCCCTTGGCTGTGTCTTCCACCTTGATGTCGCTGAAGCCGTGCTGCACCAAGAGAAAAGGGGCAGGAGGGCATTTTAGTGTCCAAGATGCTCCTTTCCTGGTGGCTCACATGGTAAGTAAGGGCTTGGCCTGCAGTACAGGAGACCCGGTGGACTCCAGTTCATGGGATTGCGAAGAGTCGGACACGACTGAGCAACTAACACTTTCACTTTCCTTTCCAGCGTTGACTACACTCAACATTCTAGAAACTGGCATTTTGCACTCTCCTCAACATAGTTCTTCAGAGCAGTCCCAGGGCCTACTAGAATTCCACGTGAAGCCCCCAACCATGCAAAAATCTCATACAAAACACAACAGAATTCCTACCACCTGCTTAAGCTTTTGTGTATCACCTGAGGAGCACATCCAGGCACCTGGGGTCCCTGTAAAAACGCTCCACCCTGTCCCAGGATGCTGCCTTCCTCACCACAGGTACCAGTGACCCTGTGACCTGGCAAGTCCCTCCCAAAGAGGAGGATGCAGGAGTGTATCCAGTGCTTCTCCAGGCCCGTCCAATGCTAACTCAGTTTCCTGACACATCAGATGTGAAGTGGAGAAAGAAGAAGAGGAGTGGGAAGAAGAATGATTTGCCTGAGAAGGACACAAGATAGGTAGTAACCATGGCCGAGGGAGCTTCTCCATCTTTGGCGCAGAAAGGGATGTTCCTCTGCAGGAGGAGATGGGGGCAGAAACTGGAGTGGGAGACAGCTGGGTCGGGTCCCAGAGACCAACACCTGGGAGAGCCAGACAGAGTAAATAAGATTTTTCTGGGAAACCAAGGCGTTTCAAGTTTGCAAGAAACAAGTGAAGCGTCAGTCCCATCAGTAGAGCCAGGGGGCGCCGCGTGGTCAGGAGGAGCGCTGGTGAGTGCACAGCACACGGGGTCCCCGGGGGCGTCCCCACATCACAAGGGAGCCCAACAACGCGGGAAAAGCCCTCCATTTGAGGAAGATTAAATGACAAGTGGAGAAAATTCCCAACAAAGACAAAGCCTTTAAGATTGGAAAGCACTCAGCTACTGAGTTAGTCTGGACAAAAGGCAGTAACTAACTTAGAAGAAAATCTCTTTTCCTGGAATGGTTTCTAGTGTTAACTGCAGTTAACACTAGAAGCAGCATGAAAAATACTCTCTCTAGCCAACTGCTCCTCTTTTCTGTCAAGGACTCTCTAATTCTGATGCCAAAACAGTGGTCTCTGAAGCCCTGTGACTCAAGCCAGAATTACAAAACACGTTCAGGTTAATAAATTCTTTTTCCTCTTACTTGTAGTCATGAAATCTATTCCACCAGCCACCAGGGATGAAGAGTGGGAAGGGTGATGAGCTGGGGGAGGGACCACCATCCTCCACCATGACGCCTGCTTCTCTCTCCCACTACCCGTCTGGGAATCACTGGCCCCGCTCCCTGAGCTCCAGGGGATCAGGCCATCCTGACCCCTCTGCCCACACCACACTGGCATCTCCTCTGAGCCAGCCACGCAACGGGTCTTCTCATACAAAAGTGGGGCCCTAAGGGGGCAGACCCTTTCCTGGCCGGCCCCCTGCCCGATATGTCACAGCTTTGTGTCTGAAGAAAGGCCCCTCGGTCTGGTTCCCACAAGAAGTGGGGCTGGGGGGCAGTCTTGTGGCAGCCTGGTAGTGGGGGTGGGAGGAGGAAGGGCCAGGAGAGGAGGGAGCAGGGCCTGTGGGGAGGAGGGTCAGCTCCCCTCTTAACTCTGCAGCTTCCGCCTGGCTCGAGCCCCGCCCTGATCGAGAACCGGCAGATGCTGCGGGGACAGCGCATGCGCAAGCCCACAGCGCTCACCTTCTCCAGCGTCTGCACAAACTGGTCCACGGGGATGGAGCCACTCAGCAGAGGCTTCAGGACCTTGCAGTCTGGAATGTCGTCACTGGCCCGCTTTCGCTTCTTGCCGCCTGTGGGCTGGGCGGGCCTGGGCGGAGGCTGGGCAGGAGGAAAACAGGGGTCTTGTCAAGAAATCACCTGGGAGCCCCAGGTCGGTGCAGGCCACCCGCGCGACCCTCTTCCTGGGAGGGCCAGGGCCTGGCCTGGCGCCGCTGTGCCCTGTGTTCAGGGTCTCTGTCTCCAGCTAGATCTCCACACAGGACACACAAGCTAAAGCCAACCAGCCACAGACTCATCATCTTAGCGGCAAAGACACCTTCCTTGTAGCAAGACCCGTTTTTCATTTTCAGTCGACTCAATTGGGTCTGACTCTGTGACCCCTGTGGGCTGTAGCCCCCACCAGGCTCCTCTCTAAGTAAATTCTTAATAACCCACATTGGCAGCTGGACCTGGAGCAGTAGTACCAGGGCTGAGGACACAGCCTGTGGGGCCACACTGACAGGTTACAGTCCTTCCGCCAAGAAAATGAAGGGCAGAGGAACTGCCCCTACAATGGTCATAGTACAGAGAACTTTGTGAGGCCTAAATAAGACAATGGCTGGTAAGGACCTGGTCCAGGGCCCAGCGCTTTAAGTGGCTGCTACGGGCACACAACCCTGGGGAATGACAGTGGCAGAGCCCAGCCCTGAAGGGGGTTCTCCTCACGAGAGTGAAGACAGCAGCCCCAACAGCTGCCCTCCAAGGTGGCAAATGTGCCTTGAAGTGAGGCGTGAGGCTGGGGGGAGGTGCCCCCCACCTGCAGGGGCTCCCCAGGTTCCCAGCGCTTGGCCTGACTGCCTCGGGGCCCCCGAGGGCAGGGGCTGCATCTGTGGGTCTGCCTCCCCGCCCCCCCTCATGCCTGCAGGCTCAGGATGGGCACCTGAGGAGTTTGTCTACTGAGCACCACCGGGGGAGCCGATGCTCCAGGAGCGGTGATGGCTCTAGAATGGTGGGCGGCCCTGTCCCTGTGAATAATCATTTCTCCTCCCTTTTCTCTCTCCAAGGCACGTAGCCAGAGAAATAAGTGGTGCCCTTTCCTTCAGATCTGATCCCTTAGGAAGTCGACCTCTACTATCTGCTGGGGTGGGAAGCACTGTCCTGGCGGCTGGCTGGAATGCCGGCACCTTCTCAGGAGGAAGGTTTCCAGTCCCCGCCAGGCCCTGAGGTTCCTCTTGGAGCCCAGCCCAGCCTCCCCAGGATACCTGAAGAACGTGCTTGTTATCTTTAGTGTGCAGCACAGCCGAGACGGTTGCCAAGGAAATGCCAGGCTTAATCTCCATGGGCACCAGCGAGTCTGCAAGCTGGGAACAAAGAGGGGGGTTTCAGCCAGGCTCCCTATAAACTGGGGGCAGAGGGTGCTGCAGCCGTGCTGCCCAGGGTGAGGCATTAGGAGGCCATGCTGGGCCACCGTGCCCAGCTCAGGGATGGATGGTGAGAAGCCGACAGTTGTACAAGGACAGCAGGAGCCTTTAACACCCCACTTACATCACTGAACAGATAACCCAAACAGAAAATCAGTAAGGAAACACCGACCTCAAATGATACATTAGCCCAAATGCACTTACTAGATATAGAGAACATTCTATCCACAAACTGCAGAATATACCTTCTACCCAAGTGTACGTGGAACATCCTCCAGGAGAGATATACATGAGGCCACAATACAAGTCAGTAGATTTTAAGAAGAATGAAATCACATCAAGCATCTGTTCCAACCATAATGCTATGAAACTGGAAACCAACTACATGAAAAAAACTCACACAAGTGCATGGGGGCTAAGAAACGTGCTAACCAATGAGTCACCGAGGAGATCAAAGAAGATGATGAAAAAAATACCTGGAGGCAAATGAAATGTACATACAATGATTCAAAATCTATTAACACATGCTTATATGGTCATTTATGACAAAGGAAGCCAGAATATAAAATGGGGAAGACAGTCTCTTCAATAAATGTTCCTGGGAAGACTGGACAGCTGCATGCGAAGTCTTGTACCATGTGAAACAAACTCAAAGTGGATTAAAGACTTAAAATATAAGACCTTAAACCATAAAACTCCTAGAACAAAACATAGGCATCTTTGACACTAGTCTTTTATCAATTTTATTTCTGGATATATCTCAAGTACGGGATTCAAGAGCAAAGATAAATGAGACTGCATCAAACAAAAAAGCTTTTGCACAATGAAGGAGACGGTCAATAAAACAAGAAGGCTGTCTAGGGTATAAGAGGAGGTATTTACAAATGATGCAGCAGATAATCCAGAATTCACAGAGAACTCATACAACTCAACATACCCCCCTGAAAATGAGCAGAAGACCTGAAGAGGCGTTTTCCCAAATAAGACAGACAGATGGCCAATGTTACTAATCATCAGGCAGGTGGCTATCAACACCACATCGAGGGATCACCTCAGGCCTGTCAGCATGGTGGCTGTCAAAGGACAACAAATAACTGGTGGTGAGAATATGAAGAAAGGGGACACTTGTGCACTGCTGGTGGGATGGTAAATGAGTGGAGGTGCTATGGAAAACAGTGTGGCGGTTTCTCAAGAAATTAAAAACAGAGCTACCATATGACCCAGCAATTCCACTCCTGGGCATTTACTCAAAGAAAACAAAACACTAATTTGAAAAGATGCATGCACCCCTGTGTTCAAGGTAGCATTATTTACAATCGCTAAGATATGGAATCCACCTAAATGTCTTCTGATGGATGAATGAAGAAGATGCGATACACACACACACACACACACACACACACGGGATATTAGTCATAAAGAAACAATGAAATTTTGCTGTGACAACATGGACAGACCTAGAGGGTATTATGATAAGTGAATTCTAAATAGCAAAACAAATGAACAAACATAAAAATACAAACTCAGCTATGGAGAACAAACAGGTGGTTGCAGAAAGGCAGTGGCCAATTTCTCAAATAGGTGACAAAGACTGATTCAAGGGGATGAAATGTACATTACAGGAAAGACAGTCAATAATATTGTAATATTATGGTAACAGACTTAGTGTGGTGATCATTTTGTAACGTAGAGATACACTGAATCACTATGTCATTATGCACCAGGAACATGGAGGAAGGTAGGTCAATTATACTTCAACTTAAAAAACACAGGGGGTTGGGGGGCTTCCCTGGTGGCTCAGTGGTAGAGATTCCACTGGCCAACACAGGGTTCAGTGCCTGATCTGGGAAGATCCCATACGCTGCAGAGCAGTTAGGCCTGTGCACAACTATGGCGCCTGTGCCCTAGAGCCCAGCGCCGCAACGACAAGGCCCACGTGCCCTGGAGGCCATGCTCCCCAACAGGAGAAGCCACTGCAGTGGGAAAGTGGCACGCTGCAGCTAGAGAGGAGCCCCACGCACCACAACTAGAGAAAGCCCGCCCAGCAAGCCCCAGCACAGCCAGAAATAAATAAAATTTTAAAAAGAGAAAAAAATGCGACAGTGTGAAATGTTCCCACTGAGAGATCCGTGCGCTCTCGGTGCCCAGCCACGCCCATCCACAAACACCATTTTCCTTCTGATGCGGCGCTGACAAAGGTCAGGCTGCCGGGCAGACCTGTAAAGCCAAAGACCTGGCTGGGGCGGTTCACAGCCGGCAGTGTGGGAGCCGAGCAGGCGGGCGACTCTCCCTGGGGTGCCCCAGGAATAAATTCATCTCCAAGGAGACTCTGAAGTGGCAGCTCAGCCACAGGGAAATCTATCCGGAGCCCACAGACGACTCAGTGAGGACATCTCTGGGAAGGAGGGCGCGGTCATTGGCCACCCCAGAAACAGAGGTTTTCTCTTAATGGAGGCCCCTGAGGGCTGACAACAGGGCTCCCACTTTGCACGTGCAGGGAGAGAGGAGGGGGGTCTACCAGGGAGCTGATCTGGGGAGAAACCAGCATCCACCAGTTGCAGCAAAACTAAAAGAACCGTGACAGATTTTAACTCCTTCCTCTCACATGCACTTCCCAGGCAAAACCAAGTGATACTTCTAGCTCTCTCTCTACATCGCATATACAAAGATTTACGAGAAAGCATGTTTCTAAAACTATTATTTGCAATCTGAAAACGCAGAAATTTAAATGTCCACCAATAAAGCAGCAGTGAAATGATGAGACATTCATGATAGACCATTCATGGATGGTCTTCAAAAGCTTTTGAAGTATCTTGAATGACACAATATACTTACCTTTACACGACTAAGGTTTTATATGATACATGATTCAAAGACACCCGCAACACGCTGAACAGACAAGGCAAATACACAGAATTGGAATAGTAATTATGTTTGGTATTCAAACTAGGATTGACTTTTTTGTCTGTATCCTTTTCTTATTTCCCAAGTTTTCTAGAATGAACAAGCATACTTTTATGGAAAAATGAATCTTATGACAGGGTCATACAAATCAAAGCCTGAGAAGGCCGAGGAGTCTTAAAAACAAAAGGAGACCGTCCAGAGCGCTGGTTCTCAGGCGAGGAGCAGGGATCCCACCTGGTCTCCTGGAGACTCAACATTCTGCCTTCCTTTTGCCTTTCACATTGGAAACTGACACATGGGCTGTGACACCAGTGGTTCTCCAATTTTAGCGGCATCAGACCCACGAGGAGGGCTGGCAGAGACCCAGAGGCTGGGCCTCACCTGGAGTCTCTGCCTCAGCAGGACTGAGGTGGGGCTGGAGAAACCTGCATTTCCAACAGGTTCTCAAGGCTGCCGCTGCTGGTGACAGCGGCCCCGAGCACCCTGCTGCAATCCCCACGGGAAGGCGTGGGCCCTGTGCCCGAGCACCGCCACAGCCCACATCAGTCGGGGGCTCTACACTCATTGGAGTTCAAGGACAAACTCTTCACAGAATAAGATCTTTAAGTTCTACTAAAATGCATGTAAATGATGATCATACAAGGTGTGTAAACTTCCTTACTCTTTGGTTACTTTCATGTCCTCCATCTACTGCTGAATTCAGTGAGACCTGACCTTCACTGGTAAATGAGGTCCAGGAAGGACGAGAAAGCCCACAGCCCTAGGTGCTTAATGACAGAGCTGACAACAGCGTATTTGTTCTCCAGACTCTGACCCCCCGGGTGACACACTGAACTTTAACAGAAGCAGCACTCCAGCAGGCCTGGTGTTGACACCTGTTACTTCATTACTGAAACAGGAGGAGGGGGACTTCCCTGGTGGTCTGGCAGCTGAAACTTCGCACTCCCAGTGAGAGCCCAGGTTGGATCCCTGATTAGGGAACTAGATCCCACATGCTGCAACTCAGAGTTCACGAAGGGCTGGAGATTCTAGATGTTCACTAAGGGCTAGCTCACTGCTGCAGCCGAAGAGGCAGCTGAAAAGCTCAGCTCACTTCCCGGTTATTTGCCAAGGGTCCGTGTATCTTGATTCATCCGTGTGTGACACAAACCGCAAAGAAAGCCGCCCCAGGACGGTCTTCCAGAGACTCAGGCGGAAGCCCGGGGAAGCCGGGAAGCCCAGTGCTCACCTCCGGCATGATTTCGATCTTCTCGTACCGACGCTTGAAGGGCAGGGCGAGGACCTCGGCGCGCCGATACGACATGGCGGGCGGCTGGCAGTCCACCATGAGGTCCATGCGGTGGGACTGCGCCGGGGGTGGCTGGGTGTACTGCTCGGGACAGACCACGTGGAGGGGCTGAGGATCGAGAGGACGGGTTGGGGGAGGAGGGCGTGAGGCGGCAGCAGGCTCCATCCTGACCTCACCCTCCCCACACGCCACCCAGGCTCACCCCAGGGCCGTTCGAACTCCCATCCTCTCAAACCCAAGTCACCAGGGACCAAAGTGTGGGTGGGGCAGAAGCAGAGAAGTTTCAAGGAGAGCCACGGTGACCAGCAAGGGATTTACTGCCTCATCCTGCGTTTATCTTCTCACTCTATTTAAGCCACTTTGAGGGTGACATCCAAAGGCCCAAAGGTCTCCAAGTCCCTGGAGGGCAGTCTCTCTATCCCTCAGCAGCCCTGACTGGCACCTTGACTCGCTGGCGAAGAACAGCTGTGGCTTTCTGTGCTCGTCTGGGTTTCCGGTCTGGACCTGTAGGCCCACAGGTCCTAGGCAGTGGGCGATGACCAGGCCATGTCCTCAGTTGTGGAGGACACACCACGTCAGAGTTTGTTTGTTTTTGTTTTTATAAATGTTTTTTATTATTTTGGGAGAAAAATTATTAGGAAGCCAGTGTTTACTTCGGCCAAATACCACCCAACTGGACACAGTGGTCCTCATCAAAAATAATACACTGCTTATGCTTGCTTTTCCTTCCAGTTTTGATTTTTTTTTTGAGGAGAAACCTCTTTCAGGGTGGAAAGCCCACTAGTCTGGAAACTGGAGGGTACCGGGCCAAGCACCCTGGGGGCGGGGGTGAGGACATCGAGCCCTTGTCCCGCAGAGCAGAGTGCACAGAGACTCCAGGACGCGGAGCACCCGGCACAGTGGGCCTGCCACTGCCCCGGCCCCCCGTACCTGCACTTCTTTGAGTAGCTTTGACACCTGGATGAAATTCAGTCGCGTATCAATGGGGCAGTAGATGCACTTCATGGCCAAGGGCTGGTAGGGAGCCAGTGCTTCCAGGTACGAGAAGTCGGGTTCTAAGGGGAACGCAAGAAAGGAAATTAAAAATGAAGGCGCCGGGGGCTTCCTCGGCGGTTCAGTGGCTAAGACTCCGTGCTGCCAATCCAGGGTGTCTGGGTTTGATCCCTCGTTAGGGTACTGGATCCCACAGGTCGCAACTAAGGCCTGGTGCAGCCAAGAAAGTAAATATTGAAAATGAAAGCAACGGAGGGGTGGCCACGTGAGGAAGCGGCTGGCGTGGCCAACGCCCAGCAGACGGACGGCAAGACAGCAAAGGCCCTGAGGGTGCAGGAGACAGAGTCCTGACTGCGGGGAGAGGAGTGATCGCAGGGCAGAGAGAGGGAGAGGCTGGACCGAGCCCTGCAGGCCGGAGTGGAGCTGCAAGCAGGAGCGTGAGCTCAAGGTTTTCAGCACTGACCGAGAGAGATGAGACAATGAAGGGACACCTAAGTAAATGAGAGAGAGAGGAAAGCTCTTCTCTGCAACAAGATGCCAACTAACAAATGTAGAAGAAACCATGGAATTGAAAAAAAAAATAAAAAAGTCATGCGTTGGCAGCTATTACAGGAATAATTTATTCAGACCAGAATCATCAATAGATGCTGGAAAAATCAGATAAACCTCTGGGGAAGATCAGATGAATAGACAGCCTCAAAGTGTCCCCCAAGAGATACTGATTAATACAAAAGTGGTGACTTCACAGTGGAGAAGTCCGGTGCAGGCCACTCAAAGCAAGAGCTCAAAGATCACCCCCACGCAAGAGACAAATCCCACGCCTCCTACTCGACAGGATGCAAAGTAGAAAAAGAAGGATCGTGACCTGCGTCAACAAGATGCCTGTGCTGAGGCCGCAGGGCCCATCCATAGCACCAGTCCAGCACCCAGGAATTGTCCTTGCCTCACTGGCCGACCTGTTCTCTATGGAGCCCCACTAGAGCCGGCTTGCCAAGGACTGCTTACTCTAACCGAGAAAGCTGCCCACCTTGGGCCAAAAGCACCTGCTTAGTCCTGGCATGATAAAAGAACTGTAGGTTCCTGACATAGCCTGTGCCCCGTGAAGACACCACTTCCCATATGTAGCCCCCAGCTTCCACGCACTGCTCCTTACCCGGGGAACTCTGGAGAATGCACAGAGCTTCCAGGTTTTTAAATGCTCACTCTTCCGGTAGATCCTGCCTACCCAAGAAGAACCCAGAAACCCCTAAAGGAGCCTGACCTGCCTGGGGGATGACCGCCTCTCTCTGATGGATACTGAGTATCCACTGTATGGATACAATTCCCAGGGGTTGCACAACCAGAAAAAGTGGCCCAGAACCTAGCGGATGCTGTAAATGACACAGCTTGTGCTCTGGAAGTGCAGCACGCCAGTTTAAATATAAATTCCTGACCCAGACAATGCTGGCTGACGCACGTCACGGACAGTCACGTAGCCCTTGCTTTCTTTTCAGCTGGCTGAAGGGCAGTTTCTGGTTTCACGACACTTCTTCTGTGCCTTGTCCTACTGTGCCCACTGTCACGTCAGAGCCAACATCCCTCAGAGAGAACAGGAGCGCCCCCTTAGTCCTACTGCTGATAGCATTCTCCGGATGGATTCCTGTTCAGCTGAACCTGGCAATCAATGGTGAGGCTCTGGGTGGTGTGAATCTTACAGCCTGGCTTCCTCTGCCTGTGGCTAACAGGGGGCCTGGACGGAGCAGGGCTGCCCCCACCAGCTGCTCCTCTGGGCGCTTCCGTCACTCGAGGCCGGGCCACGTCCTCCCGCTGCACACAAACCATCCCACACGATGCCGATGTCACAAAAGGCTGCTCGGTGAGCACCATGGATCAAGACTGAAACAAGACCCTCTGTAGCCATGCCTGAACACAAGACCACAACCCTGTCCAAACCTCAAAACAAGCAAATGCCACCCTGTCCTGGCTCTGTTCCTCTAACCCAAACAAGAATCAAGATGTCCAACCAGAGAACTACTTCTGGTCCTGATGACACCCAAGCCGGAGCAATGAGCCCACCTCCAAGATCACCCAACCCAAGGCCCAGCCTGTAAGTTCTTTTGACCATGTCCTGCGATGCCTCCAGCCTCCCCCTGGCAGTCTTCCTGACTCATTGCAATGAGTCAGCACCCAAGTTTGTTTGATTACTGGGATGTTCCTGGTGGTCTCTGGCTGGCCTCACTGCAGGCTAAGCACGTGGAAGGGGCCACTTGGCCCCAAAGCTTTGGGCATAACTAGACTCCTCCACCACTCAATGTTTTAAAAGTCATTAGAGAACTCCCGGAAGGCAACTGGTCCTTTCTCCCCAGGCTTTTGGGCCAGGACTTGTAAGAACTCCTTCCTTATAACATTTCACTAAAAGCACAGAGCTGCCCGAGGAGGAGCCACCCACAGTCCCATCTTACAGAGATGAGTAACTTGGCTGGGTTACAGTAACTCCGCCTAGATTTCATATCAAGGCTTTTTACCTTCAATGCCCGTGAGAGTTTCAAATCCCAAGACTATCTGAAGACCCTGATTGATAAGATAATGATTAAGTAAAACCCCAAGCCAGAGCAAACTATAACCTACGGAGAAAGATCCATCTCAGTCAGTAATTCCTTAAGGGTGAAGCAAGACTGATCACTGGAATTCCTGCAGTTTTTGAATAGCTTACAAAATCCTGTCAACAGTAGTTCTAGACCAGAAATCTGTCTCGGGGACAAAATCTACAAAAACAGCTATAACCAGCACACAGTCATCTATTGGGACACTTTGTTTTCTTCTCCTCCACTTGCTGGGTGATTTATCCTTTGGTGTTTACAACAGAATAATGATCTAAAGGATTGTTGCTTTTGAACTTTGGTGTTGGAGAAGGCACTTGAGAGTCCCTTGAACAGTAAGGAGATCCAACCGGTTGATCCTAAAGGAAATCAATCCTGAATATTCATTGGAAGGACTGATGCTGAAGCTGAAGCTCTAATACTTTGGCCTCCTGATGCAAAGAGCTGACTCACTGGAAAAGACTCTGATGCTGGGAAAGATTGAAGGCAGGAGAAGTGCGTGACAAAGGATGAGATGGTTGGATGGCATCACTGACTCAACAGACATGAGTCTGAGCAAGCTCCAGAAGATGGTGAAGGACAGGGAAGCCTGGTGTGCTGCAGTCCACGAGGTCACAAAGAGTCGGATATGATAACAACAGTATCATATTTATGCCTTACTGTCAGATTCTTCCCGGGGTCTCTAGCTGGTGGCTAACATCCTACAGGTATTCAGGGATGGTCCCAGTGGGAAGCACAGGGTTTTCTTTGCTGGTTGATTTACCTGTGAAGATGACCGTGTTGAGACTCGACTTTCCCCAGAGCTCCATGAAATGGACTACGTCCCCGAACCGGAGGGAAGGGTGTCCAGTGAAGACCACGCACGGCTGCCTGAAGTCGTTGCTGAAGTCTCCATGGATGCTGGGTAGTGCTTCAGCTTGTTGGTCTGAATGAGCTAGAGCATGCATCAGAAGCACAGGAAGAGATGTTAGCCTGCCCATGAAGGAAGGACTGCTGCAGGGGAGAGTGAGTGGGGCACATTAAAAATACAAGATACGGATACAGGTTTTTAACCTACAATGTGACTTTCTCCAACCATGGGTCTTTTGGGTAACACTGGTCTATGTGTGTGTTAGTCATTCAGTCATGTCCGACTCTTTGCGTCCTCATGGAGTGTGGCCCGCAAGGTTCCTCTGTCCATGGAATTCTCCAGGCAAGAATGTTGGAGTGAGTGGCCATTCCCTTCTCCAATGGATCTTCCTGACCCAGGGATCGAACCCGGGTCTCCTGCATTGCAGGCAGATGCTCTACCATCCGAGCCACCAGGGAAGCTCTCAACTGTCATACTTACTGGAAACTTTCATTCAGGCTGTTCTGGCTGGATTCTGTCTAACCCTTCCTTTACAGCTTCCTGACACTCTGAGTCCCGGGCCCAGAAGTCCCCAAGTCTTTGAAGTACAAGTAACTTTCCCAAACTCTGTGCATCACTGAGTTCTGTCAACAGTTAACACCTCACACAAGTAACCTTGTTTACTAGCACAGGACCACCGCTTGGGAAGGTGGAGCTTGTTACGTCACCGTGGGAACTGAAACACAAGAACCAAGGCTTTCAGAAACGTGCGTGGGAGGTGTGATTCCTCCTGACAGAGAGCTGTGCCGAGGAGCAGGCCAGGCATGGCTTCCAACCTGTCTCAAAAAGTGAATGTTCTGAACCAGAAAGGTCCTCTCTTCAGTACAACCCCTGCCAATTGGGCCTGAGCCCAGACAGCACCGTGCGCAGTGAGCGCCACAGACGCATCTGTGCCCCTGCTCGGAAGCTCTTCCTGCTGCCCTGGCCCCACTGCTCCACTCTGCCCCCAACCGGTCAAGTGATAAACACCCGCACCTCAGAGACCCTCAGTATCAACTAGTACTGCCTTGAGAGGCTGAGTGGGAAAGAATCCGCCTGCACTGCAGGAGANCAAGAACTAAATCAATAAAGGGAAAAGGAACAGAAATTACACCCTCAAATGACTTTAAGCAGGAGGATAACAACATGGAGAGGGTGAGACTTCCCCATCTCCCTGCAATGGCTGGAAGGACCATGTAAAGGATCACGTAACACAGAACCAGGGAGGGCTTCCCTAGAGGCTGAGTGGTAAAGAATCCGCCTGCAATGCAGGAGACCTGGGTTTGATCCCTGGGTCAGGAAGATCCCCTGGAAAAGGGAATGGCAACCCACTCCAGTATTCTTGCCTGAAAAATTTCATGGACAGAGGAACCTGGCGGGCTACAGTCCATGAGGTTGCAAAGCTCAGACATGACTTAGTGACTAAATGACAACAACAACATTGCCCTGAGATGCTGTCTGATGGATAAAGAATTAGTTTGAGACATTTCTCGATCCTATAGTTACTCCTAAAGCATAAGAGGGGAGTCCGCAACAACTCCAAGCCCACCCGTCGCCACCCCAACAGTGAGGATGAGGCGAGAATGGGACCATTCCCAAATGGAAACCCAACTTTCTTTACTCTGAAAGATTTAACCTTTAATTCCGAGAGACTGCTTTCATTAGCAAGACCACGCTGGAGGTCTTAATCAGGGGTCAACTGCTTAGCTGGGATATGAATAGTAAAGATGGAACACTCTTGCATTCTTACTTCCCTTCCTAGTTACATACAAATAAAACTGACATTTTTTATAACCTATGTGGCCCAAAGCATTAGTCGCCCCAGTTAGATAGATAAATGGCTGACTAAAGGACCAGTTCTCTTGTACCCGCACATGTCAAGGAGATGACTGGGAATCTAAGAAGAGCAGTAGGTCTTGGCACATAAGTCACTTTTTAGGCACTTTAAGTTTTTTCCCCCATTATATATACTTTTCCAGCTGACTTACTACCTTTTTGACCATCCAGAGTTACCTCTGTGCTGATTTAAGGTCTAAACTACGCAGGCAGTGAAGCTGTAGGTAGGAATTCTGTAAAGCAGTTTTTTATCAGTACTAAAGGCAGAAGTGTATTTTCTCATGGACACTGGTCACGTGATACTATCAATTCCATCACGCCATAATATCAATAAGCATGTATTAGGAACCCTGATTGTGCAACTTTGGTCTTTTCCCATCCCTAGCTGTGAGTGGGACAAAGGTCATTCGTGACAAACTTGTGGGTAAGAACATGGTAATACCCTTGGAGATCAAGTTCAAAGGAAAGGCTAACCGTTACTAGGGGAGAGGCAAGTACGCTTTCAGTGGTAAAGCCACCACCAAGCATGTTCTGCCACACTTAATGTTCTAACATGATTAGATTTCTACCCTGAATTTCACTGTAGTAAGACAGAGTTTGCAAAAGCCTTGGTGACTGTTAAGACAGTAAGAGAGGCCTTTCCAAGAATTTGCCTGTCAATGCAGGAGACATGGGTTCTGTCCCTGATCTGGGAAGATCCCACATGCCACGGAACAACTGAGCCTGTACGCCACAACTGCTGAGCCTGTGCTCTAGAGCGTGGGAGCCGCAACTATTGAAGCTCCTGCACCATAGAGCCTGTGCTCTGCAATAAGAGAAGCCACCACAAGGAGAAGCCGGGCGCTGCAACGAGAGAGTAGCTCCCACTCTCCGCAGCTAGAGCAAAGCCTGTGCAGCAGCGAAGACCTAGCACTGACCCCTCCTCCAAAAGACAGTATGAGGGCTGCATGGGACTTCCCTGGACGCCCAGTTAAGACTCTGCCTTCCAAGGAGGGGGCGCAGGTTCAGTCCCTGGCTGGGGAACCAAGATCCCACATGCCACGTGGTGCAGCCAAGAGAATTAAAAAACAAAAACAAGACAGTATGAGGACTGTAAGTAACTTGCTCAAAACCTTCCACTTGACGTCCTAGTTAATGAAAGACCCATCCTTGGGAGTAGGAAAACAGTGGTAAGATTTAAAATAATTAGCAGGACATTTGTTGCGGTTTACTCGAGTCAAATAGTTAATTGCATAATAGGTCAGTCAGCGAAGTCCCTATACGTAAGTTACCTGCACAGACGCACCTAACTGGATGGCATTTTTACACAATGAAAACATCTTTGTTCCCATTCGCACATCAGGAAACAGCATCACCAGCTCCTCAGAAATGCCCCTTGTCCACTTCCAGGCCCTGCCTGCCCCCACGGCTGTGTCTGTGATGACCAGTCTCCTGACTTCTAATATCAAAGGTGAGCTTTCTGTACGTGTTAAAGTGTTAGTTGCTCAGTCGTGTCCGACCCTTTCATGACCCCACGGACTGTAGCCCGCCAGGCTCCTCTGTCCATGGGATTTCCCAGGCCAGAATACTGGAGTGGGTTGCCATTCCCTTCTCCAGGGGATCTTCCTGACCAGGGATTGAACTCGGGTCTTCTGCACTGCAGGCGTATTCTTTACCACCTGAGCCACCAAGGAAGCCAAGAACAGTATAGGACGTTCATATGATACGTGATGAAATATTATGCAGCAATAATAACAGTGAGGCACACAGAGAAATGCTCATCATTTACTGTTTGGTGAAAAACAAAAGTAGACAAAAAACTGGGCGCACACAGCCACATAAAAACACTACTGGTTCTGCGAAGAAGGGGGAATTTTTCTGTTTTTTAAATTGAAATGTTGTCATTTTCATCATTAAATATTTATACCAAGGACATAAGCTATGTTTAGTATCTTATATTAAAAAACATAACTTAGTTGCTCAGTCATATCTGTCTCTTTGCAACGCCAAGGACTGTTGCCCACCAGGCTCCTCTGTCCATGGGATTCTCCAGATAAGAATACTGGAGTGGGTTGCCATTTCCTTCTCCAGGGGATCTTCCTGACTCAGGGATTGAACCCATGTCTCTTGCGTCTCCTGCACTAACAGGTGGGTTCTTTACCACTAGCGCCGCCTGGGAAGCCCTTATACTAAGACAGAACCAACTAGTAGGAAGACTTTGACAATAAGTAAATCTATTATACAGAAAAGGCAGTAGTAGATACTAGGATAACATTTCTCACCCTCAGTGAAACTGAAGTAGACTATGAACTGAGCAACATACTGGAAATGTAAGGTGTTAATAAGAAGAGAAAGTAACACATCTTGAGTTAGCATATTCATAGCCACCTTACAAGGCAAACAGAAGGCTGGATCAGTTTATCTCCACATTTCTTAATTCTGCTGCTGCTGCTAAGTCGCTTTAGTCATGTCCAACTCTGTGCGACCCCACAGACGGTAGCTCACCAGGTTACCCGTCCCTGGGATTCTCCAGGCAAGAACACTGGAGTGGGTTGCCATTTCCTTCTCCAATTAATTCTAATTAATTCTTCTCCTTCTTAATTCTAATAACCTGCTATTTCCACCCACATACCTTTACCTACATTTCTTACTCGTCTGACCCAGTGATTCCATTTTCTTACCTCAGCATGAGGAAAAGGTGGTTCTGGGAGATACACCTTAGTCTGTTTGTTGTGACAAAGCCTTTAAAAAAAAAAAAAAATCAGCACATTAGGCACAGTGCATAGAGGCATTTGCTTCCACCTAGTGGTTAAACAGTGTAATTACATGCTGAATTTTAAAATTTTCCTGCCAGTGAATCTCACTGTAAATAAAAAGTTGGCATTTATAAAGTAATCAGGATGTAAGTCTCTTGTGAGCGTATTGTTAACCTTTGAAATTCCTCAATACATTTTTCCCCTTAAAACACAAGCTTATTTTGGAGTAGTTTTAGATTTACAGAAAATTTGCAAAGATAGTACAGAGTTCCCATATACCTTTCACCATCTCACTATGTTTTGTTAAACTAAGACATTGACATCAGTACATTACAGTTAGCTAAGCTCTACTCTACTCAGCTGCCACCAGTTTTTCCACTGATTTTTTTTTCCTCTTCCAGGATCCAATTCAAGACACTATATTTCATTTAGTTGTGATCAGTTTTTTGGCTGTACCACAAGGCTTATAGGATCTTAATTCCCAGACCAGGGATTGAACCCATGACTCCTGCAGTGGACGCATGAAGTCCTAACCAATGGACCACCAGGGAATTCCACAGTGATCAATTCTGAGTAGCAAGTAATTTTCTGTTAAGACAGATTTCTATTTAATACATGTAAATATTTCATAAATAGCAGAATTTGGTAAGTCAAACTGGAGAGTCATAAATCTCTCTGCTGCTGCTGCTAAGTCACTTCAGTCGTGTCCGACTCTGTGTGACCCCATAGACGGCAGCCCACCAGGCTCCCCCGTCCCTGGGATCCTCCAGGCAAGAACACTGGAGTGGGTTGCCATTTCCTTCTCCAATGCATGAAAGTGAAAAGTGAAAGGGAAGTCGCTCAGTTGTGTCCGACTCTTTGTGACCTCATGGACTGCACCCTACCAGGCTCCTCTGTCCATGGGATTTTCCAAGCAAGAGAGGAACTATCTTAATCCAGAGACACTGACTGTTTTAGGTAGTCTGTTTTTCCCTTGTCAGATATGACATTTAAGACATGGAGATTTCTGGAAAAGTAAATTTGATAAAAAGTTAATCAAGGTATGTGGTGTTCTGTAGGTCTGACATTTTTAAGTTGGGGAAAAAATATATGCAGTGATTGTTAGAACCTGCTTCTAAGAATCCTACCAAAGCAGAATTAAAGCATTTCAACAATTCTAACAGATATTACTTTTGATGGAATAATTCAGGACTCTAGGGGTCTAGGTTTCGTCTGAACTTCATTATACAATCTATTATCTAATTTTTCCTACCTTTGGTTGAACTTGACTTTAAAAACATCACTTTATATCCTTTATGGAAGATGTAAAATATAAAAACAAGATACTTTTTGAAGGGTTTCTTATTAATATTGTCTAAACAGACAATAGTAGTGTCTTTATTTCAAACTCAGTAAGAGGGATAAATAAAAGAGCTTGGTTTAAAACTTTAATGTAGAGTGCTGCAAAGGATAATATATCAGTTAGCATCAATACATAAAAAGTATAAAACTAAAATACTTCTATCAAAAAAATAAAAGAGATAAATGCATTTCATGCAAAGATGGGCACAATAAAGGACAGAAATGGTATGGACCTAACAGAAGCAGAAGATATAAAGCAGAGGTGGCAAGAATACACAGAAGAACTATACAAAAATGATCTTCATGACCCAGAGAACCATGATGGTGTGATCACTCAGCTAGAGCCAGACATCCTGGAATGAGAAGACAAGTGGGCCTTAGGAAGCATCACTATGAACAGAGCTAGAATTCCAACTGAGCTATTTCAAGTCCTAAAAGATGATGCTTTGAAGTGGTGCACTCAATATGCCAGCAAATTTGGAAAACTCAGCTGTGCCCACAGGACTGGAAAAGGTCAGCTTTCATTCCAATTCCAAAGAAAGGCAATGCAAAGAATGTTCAAACTACCACATAATTGCACTCATCTCACACACTAGCAAAGAATGCTCAAATTTCTCCAAGTCAGATTCCAACAGTACATGAATTGAGAACTTCCAGATGTTCAAGCTGAATTTAGAAAAGGGAGAGGAACCAGAGATCAAATTGCCAACATTTGTTGGATCAGAAGAAAGAGAATTCTGGAAAAACATCTATATCTGCTTCACTGACTACGCTAAAGCCTTTGACTGTGTGGATCACAACAACTGTGGAAAATTCTTCAAGAGATGGGAATACCAGACCACCTTACTTGCCTCCTGAGAAATCTGTATGCAGGTCAGGAAGCAACAGTTAGAATGGGACATGGAACAACAGACTGTGTCCAAGCTGGGGAAGGAGTATACGAGGACAATATATGAGGATGTATATTGTCACCCTGCTTATTTAACTTCTACGCAGAGTACATCATGAGAAATGTTGGGCTGGATGAAGCACAAGCTGGAATCAAGATTGCCGGGAGAAATATCATCAACTTCAGATATGCAGATGATACCACCTTTATGGCAGAAAGCAAGAAGAACTAAAGAGCCTCTTGATGAAAGTAAAAGAGAGTAAAAAAGCTGACTTGAAACTCAACATTCAAAAAACTAAGAGCATGGCATCTGGCCCCATCACTTCATGGCAAACAGATGGGAAACAACGGAAACAGTGACAGACTTGATTTTCTTGGGCTCCAAAATCACTGCAGGTGGTGACTGCAGCCAGGAAATTAAGACTTTTGCTCCTTGGAAGAAAAGCTATGACCAACCTAGACTGCATATTAAAAAGAAGAGACATTACTTGGTGGACAAAGTCCGTCTAGTTAAAGCTATGGTTTTTCCAGTAGTCATGTATGGATGTGAGAGTTAGACCATAAAGAAAGCTGAGCACCAAAAATTGATTATTTTGAACGGTGGTGTTGGAGAAGACTCTTGAGAGTCCCTGGGACTGCAAAGAGATCAAACTAGTCAAACATAAAGGAAATCAGTCTGAGTGTTCATTGGAAGGACTGATGCTGAAGCTGAAACTCCAATACTTTGGCCACCAATGTGAAAAACTGACTCATGTGGAAAGATCCTGATGCTGGGAAAGATTGAAGGCAGGAGGAGAAGGGGACAATAGAGGATGAGATGGTTGGATAGTAGCACCAACTCAATGGACATGAGTTTGAGCAAGCTCTGCGTGCAACACTGTGTGTTGCAGTCCATGGGGTTGTAAAGAGCTGGACATGATTGAGCCACTGAACTGAAATGCAACGTGGGGGACTCCTCTGGTGGTCCAGTGGTCCAGTGGCTAAGACTCAGTGCTCAATGCAGGAGGCCCAGGTTCAATCACTGGTCAGGGAACTAGACCCCACATGCTGTAACTAAGTGTTCACATGCTGTAACAAAGACCCGGTGCAGCCAAGCACATGAATATTACAGAGGAATGACCCACTGAGTGCCATGTGCTACCCTGGATCGGGTCCTGGAGGAGGAAACAAGCATTAGTGGAACAGCTGGTGTAATATGAATAAAGCCTGAAGTTCAGTTAATAATACTGATGTTTATTTCTTAGCTTTGATACAGAATGCATGACCATGTAAGATAAGAACATTGGGGGGGAACCTGAGTAGAAGGTAGATGGGAGTTTCTGTACTATATCTGCAACCTTTCTACACTTAAAATTATTTACTAAAAGGAACAAGTTATTATTGCAAAAGCAAAATCAAAAGACAAAACTGAAAAAAGTGCCAAAATGGGAAACAATGTCTGTAGATATAACAAAGCATTAGGATCTTTAATACATATATAGGGTTCAAATAAATAGATAAAGGTACAATACCTCTGATATATAAACAGGCAAATAAGGAATAATTTACAGAAGACATGAACATTTTTCTAGAAAGCAATTTAGATTTGTATAATGAACATTAAAAAATATGTATACCTTCTGTTCCAGTAATACTATTTTTAGTAACTTATCCAAAGCAGATGTAGTCATAAATATACAGAATGATATTAATTGAAAATTTATCACTAAAAGGAAAAAAACTGGGAAAAGACTGTACACCCATAAGACAATAGTTAGTAAATTATACTATGTATAAATGATGAGTGATGATGTCATAATGCAATCAAGAAAAAATGATGGTATCAAAGATTTTCTGATGCTCTAATCTAGTATTGGGCTTCCTTGGTAGCTCAGCTGGTAAAGAATCTGCCTGCAATGAAGGAGACACCGGTTCGATTCCTGGGTCAGGAGGCTCCACTAGAGAAGGGATGGGCCACCCACTCCAGTATTTTTGGCTTCCCTGGTGGCTCAGCTAGGAATGAATCCGCCTGCAATGTGGATTAAAAAATTTAAAGGCAGGATTCACAATTAAATATTCAGCATGATCCCTATATAGAAAGATGAAATACATCAGAATCTAATAGTGACATTATTTCTGGTAGTGGGATCACGGGTTCAGATTACTTTTTACTATTCTCTGTAACTTTTTCTCTAGTAAACATATATTACACTCATATTATAAACAAATAACAAAAAACAGGAACTCAAAAACAACCTACTGTTATTAGTCCTGAGTCCTACCCCATCAGACATTCCGACAACAAGAGTTGATTGGAAGCACAGACATCCAGTTAGGACACCATCCATAGGAGCCCACAGGGCTGACCCCGGAGCTTGCATTGTTCCGTATTTTCAGCTGAGGGTCTGGATGAAGACGTTCAGAACATGCTGATAAACGTGCAGCGATCCTCATGTGGACCGCCACCTAGTCAAGACTACCTTCCCATGATGGGGGAGAAGAGACTGCTAATCAAAGAAGAAATCCAACGGCCACCATAAAAGTGATCTTTTATTGTTAGAAGAGGAGAGTGAAAAAGTTGGCCTAAAGCTCAACATTCAGAAAATGAAGATCATGGCACCTGGTTCCGTCACTTCATGGGAAACAGACGGGGAAACAGTGTCAGACTTTATTTTGGGGGGCTCCAAAATCACTGCAGATGGTGACTGCAGCCATGAAATTAAAAGACGCTTACTCCTTGGAAGGAAAGTTATGACCAACCTAGATAGCATATTCAAAAGCAGAGACATTACTTTGCCAACAAAGGTCCGTCTAGTCAAGGCTATGGTTTTTCCTGTGGTCATGTATGGATGTGAGAGTTGGACTGTGAAGAAGACTGAGTGCTGAAGAATTGATGCTTTAGAACTGTGGTGTTGGAGAAGATTCTTGAGAGTCCCCTGGACTGCAAGGAGATCCAACCAGTCCATTCTGAAGGAGATCGGCCCTGGGATCTCTTTGGAAGGAATGATGCTAAAGATGAGACTCCAGTACTTTGGCCACCTCATGCGAAAAGTTGACTCATTGGAAAAGACTCTGATGCTGGGAGGGGTTGGGGGCAGGAGGAGAAGGGGAAGACAGAGGATGAGATGGCTGGATGGCATCACCAACTCGATGGACGTGAGTCTGAGTGAACTCCGGGAGTTGGTGATGGACAGAAAGGCCTGGCGTGTGCGATTCATGGGGTCGCAGAGAGTCGGACACGACTGAGCGACTGAAATAAAGTCAAATATAATATAAATAACAACAAAAAGTCCTATAAACGAACATGAATAATACGCACATGGGATGGAGAAGCCTGTCTGTATTTAAAAACAGACAAAATAGGGCCTTGAGCACAAGTCAAATGGGAAGAAAAAAACGATACTTAAAAGTGGGGGTATGCAAGCGTAACTTTGGGACAATTTGTGCAAATGATGGATGCTGAGCAGTTGCTGTTCAGTTGCTTTTGGCATGCCAGGCTTCCCTATCCTTCACCATCTCCCAAAGTCAGTGAATACTGCATAGGATGATGTACAACTCCTCTTAAATCTGAGGCTTTGCAGACTATTGTGTCCATCAGATCACCACACCAGTAGACGGGATTAAGCACACCCTGTGTGTCACAACCCCATCCTCAGGCGCCATTAAGTCCGGTGTGTAATTTACAGTATCTCCTCCTACTCTGCCTCTTTGTGGCCAGGTGAGTTAGATTCAAACATCTCTCTAAACAATCCTAAAAAGGTTCACCCACTTCATATTGTTCAATAATTTACCCATCCAAGGATCTGATCAAATAATTTCTTGGTGTAATAAAACACTGTCACCAAATATACTATTGAAATGGAAAAATAAGCTAGTTTTCCCCATCAGACTTGGTATTAAAAATTTCAGAGAACATGAGCTTGGGTTGGAAACCTTTTTTTTAGCTTTAAGAATGTAACTACACTTTGTAACAGACAGAGGGAGGCATGTGAGACGGTAAATGCGTAACAGTTTTGTTGTTCACTTTGAAACTGCTGGCTAAGTTACGTCTTTGCCTTTCCTCCTTCCCTTAATAACAATTCTCCTAAATCCTAGCAAAGTAACTACTCTAGGTTTCATTAATACAATCTTCATATCATAGAGAGGAAAAGAGAAAAAAATGAAGGTTTCACAGTCAGGTGAGAAAAAATAGGATTATTTCTATTCCTTTTAAAATTAAAACTGAAAAGCGTTTTCTTTTCTTACTGTTCGACTGTATGGATCACAGGAAAAACAGAGACCTACCACTCGGCAAAAATCTGTGAAAACTCCAGTGAACTGTTAGCCACTGGGGAGATGAAGTAGAAAGGGATGCTGGAGAGGCCGGCCGAGTCAATGTACTGATACAGGCACTCCAGGAGGTCGTAGATCACTCCAGAAGGGTAGCAGGGGACCAACACTTGCCTCCATTCCGTACTGTCAGTGCTAGAAGGGTGGAAGCCACAGGACACTGTAAATCAAACAGACTTCAATAATATTAAAAACAAAAAAAGAACAGAGAAAAGCTGAAGCCAGAGGGTGGAAAAATAGCATCAAAAGAACAATTTCATACAGGGAGGACAGAACTTCACAAATTATGTTTGCATTTCTTTCTTTTTTCCACTTCTGTTCCTATAATTCACTTCATTTGGGTAACAATCAACTTTGTTTTTTTTGGGAAAATGTACAAAAAAAATTAATATTCTATCAACTGAGATATTTGGTACAAAAAAGATTTTCATACCCATACACGGGAAAAAAAAATCATGTAATCTTGCCTCCGCTTTAAATGAATAACAAATACACTATTTTCTTAAGCAAAAGTCATCAAAGCAAAAATTTTTATCAAAATATAAAGAACAAAAAAAGATTTGAGTTCTAATTTTCAGTTGCTTGCTTTGTAGTTCAAATAACAATAAAATAAGCAGTATTATAGTGTGTAGGTGGGGAGGATCCTAAGTTATTTTTTTAAAGGAACAATTTTAGTAAGGATTCTCAGTCACTGGTCCGTTCAACAAACAATGGACTTAAAAAAAAAAAAGCATTATTTATCTTTGGCCCTGCTGGGTCTTCGTTGCTGGGAGGGCGTTCCTCTGGCTGCGGTGAGCCGGGGCTCCTCTCCGGGTGTGATGCGCGGCCTTCTCACTGCAGTGGCTTTTCTTGTTGTGGAGCACGGGCTCTAGGGTCTTGGGCTGCAGTGGTTGTGACTCCCAGGCTCTAGAGCACCGGCGCAGTAGTTGTGGGGCATGGGCTTGGCTGCCCCGAGGCACGCAGGAGCTTCCTGGATCAGGCATAGAACCCATGTCTCCTACAATGGCAGGAGGATTCTTAACCAACTCGATACCAGGGAAGCCCCAACACTGACTTCTTTTGAAGACTAGCCCCAGAGTGGGAGAGTCCAGAGGTTTACTGATGACCTCCTGAGGGATTCATCAACATCTCAGCCCTGGGACCAGGGTGTGCAGGGATGGGTTTGGGTTTTCAAGTTCCCAACTGCAGATGAGCCTCGGGACAGACCATCCCGGCTCCTCCTCTTTGCAGCTCCTGCTCAGAACTTTGTTTCATTTGCCTCTGTTTGGTCTCTGATCATTGCTGAGTGACCCATAAGGAAATAGGCCAAGTTTTTCCGGTTGACTCATTGTAGCAGCATTTTCTTCCATGAGTGTTTTGTCTATAAGAAAATCCTCTATTCTGTAAAGGCTTAAAATCAGTTATCAAATGAAGAATTGCAACTTGTAACCAAAACCATACTAGAAACTGTAACTGGCTGAAACAAGTCAAAGCTCTCAATTTCTTTCTTTGTCTAGTTTAAGTTAGGGCACAGAACCTGAACTCTATCTTCCTGTATGTCCCAACTCTCACACCCATGTTCTCCGAGATGCTGTGCAGGGAGGACTGGCTGGCCCGCTATTACTGGAGCAGGGACTAAGGAAAAGATGAGAGAGCTGCAGGGCTCCAGTCCCACCCCATCTCCAGCTGTGGGACCTTAGGAAAGCCACTGCAACCTCGGGCCTCAGCTTTCTCACTGCTTATGAGAGGCGTGAACTAAATCGGTGGTTTTCAAGCTTTCTTTTGTAGGAAAATTGCCAGAACATGATAAAAACTTCTCTACTAGGCCTCCTCTCCTCAGACAGTCTGACTGTGGCACGGTCTCAACACTTGAGGCAGCTGGTTAGTGGAGCCCTCTGAGAAACAGTGGATTACATGGAAGAGTCTTTCAAGATCTGAAGCTCTTGGATTCCATGATTCTAGAGTTATAAACAAATATACAAAGAGTCTCTTTGAGACCAGTCCAATTATTTTTCCAAGGTAAGAGTAAACTGTTGGTGTTCAGTTGTTCAGTCATGTCCGACTCTTTGCAACCCCATGGACTGTGGCCTGCCAGTCTCCTCTGTCTGTGGGATTTCCCAGCAAAGAATACTGGAGTGGGTTCCATTTCCTTCAACAGGGGATCTTCCCAACCCANCATTCTGTTGTTTTTGAGACTGCATCCAAGTACTGCATTTTGTACTCTTTTGTTGACCATGATGGCTTCTCCATTTCTTCTAAGGGATTCCTGCCCACAGTAGTAGATATAATGGTCATCTGAGTTAAATTCCCCCATTCCAGTCCATTTTAGTTTGCTGATTCCTAGAATGTCGACGTTCACTCTTGCCATCTCCTGTTTGACCACTTCCAATTTGTCTTGATTCATAGCCCTAACATTCCAGGTTCCTATGCAACATGCAGCATCGGACCTTGGTTCTATTACCAGTCACATCCACAACTGGGTATTGTTTTTGCTTTGGCTCCAATCCATTCTTTCTGGAGTTATTTCTCCTCTGATCTCCAGTAGCATGTGGGGCACCTACCAACCTGGGGAGTTCCTCTTTCAGTATCCTATCATTTTGCCTTTTCACACTGTTCATGGGGTTCTCAAGGCAAGAATACTGAAGTGGCTTGCCATTCTCTTCTCCAGCACCCTTGACCCACCTGCAAAACCCATCTAAAAGCAAGAAGAGGAAGAGTTTCTATATAAGTGGGAGAATGCTGAGCACTGATTGTGTAACTGCTAAAATTCAAACTTACCGTTATAACCATCATTCTTATTGTGCCTTCAGATTTGAGTTGCTTAAGAATTGCTTTTGTTAGGCTCCAGATTGGGTATTGTGTTTTAACCAAATTTTAAAGATTACCAGGGGAATTGTGGGAGGGTCAAAGACTTGCCCCAACTATGCAGATTTTATAAAAGTGCAATAAAAGTATTTGTTTTACTTAAAAAAAAAAAGAATTGCTTTTGTTGACAACAATAGGTTTTGCAGGATAAACAGAAAGCGTGGAAAAAAATGAGGAAAAAGGTCATAATAGGAGGCATCACAGGGAGTGAATATGAAGCAAAGGGATGAAAAAGTACCCGAGGAGCAGGGTGATCAAAAAATAAACCTAAATGATTTCCTCCCATGTAAGACTTTCCCTAGACACATACCTAGGTTGCTGCAGAACTCACCCACCATGCTATCAGGGTTTGCGGTGGGAATCTGGGTAAGGCCCGTCAGGATGAGAACATCACTGTTTTTGAGAGATGCTTGGTCCATGGGCTGAAAAACCACAGAGAACTAGGCTTAGTAATTAAACAAAAAAAGGTTAGACATCAGAAGTAAAGGAAAAAGAGAACACAATCAATGGTCTTTTCATGTCCAACTTGTCAACAGGTCATCTCACTTCCTTTTACAACACGCCTATCATTGAAGAGTGGTTGCCCAAGGGAGATGGGTACCAATGGGAGGGAACTTTATGGGGTGATGAAAAAGTTCTGACATGCTATGAAAACTCATAGACGTCTGGGGAAGGATGGATTCATGTATAATCTGACTGAGTCCCTTTTCTGTCCACCTGAAACTACCACATTATTAATCAGCTGTGTGTATGCTTAGTGTGTGTGCTCAGCTGTGTCAGTTTCTTTGTGACCCCATGGACTGTAGCCCACCAGGCTCTGCTGTCCACGGAATTTTCCAGGCAAGAATACTGGAGTGGGTTGCCATTTCCTCCTCCAGGGGATCTTCCTGACCGAGGGATCAAACACGTGTCTCCTGCACTGGCAGGTGGATTTTTTACCACTGTGCCACCTGGGACTCCATTATAAAGGAAAAAGTTAACACACACACACACACACACAAACATCCCCCTCCCCCAAAAAAGCTCTTTTTGTAAAGCTATCTTACACATATCATCATAAATTTGAGGTGGTCCTCAAATCTGAGCCTGTACCAGGATCACCTGGAGGTGGAGTGCTGCCACCCTCCCCGCACCCAGGGTTTCTGGTTCCGGTTTGAGGTGGGGCCTGAGAAGATGTAATTCTAATGAGCTCCCAGGAGATGCTCCTGGTGGGGATGTGGATGGTGGTCTGGAGACCATGCCCACCATCCACTGCACTGCACAGTCTGGTTCTCAAAACAGCTCTGCCACGTACAGGAACTGGGAACGCTGTGGAAACAGAGGTCGAGACTCAAAAAGCTGGGGTGCTTTTCCCCAAGAGTCAGTGGCAGAGGAGAGACGACAGACAGCAGATCAGGACCAGAAATGTAAAGCCCCCTTCAATTCCACTATCAGCACGGGGCCTCAGCCAAGCCTCTGGGCTGGGTTTCTTATAAAATGACCCGTCTCCCTTCAGGGATTTCTCAGAGTCTCATGCGCTAATTTACATGATCTTCCTGTAGCCTATGTTATGCAATCCTTAGGTTGTTCTATTGTTGAATTTCATTTTGACTGCTTTCAGAGCATTTTAAAAAAATACAAAGTACCTCTTCCAAATAAATCAGGATTAAAACTGGAAACAAAAATGAAGGCCCATGCAAAGATGTATTGTACAACATGAGGAATATAGCCAATATTTTACAATAACTGTAAATAGTACTCTTTTAAAATTATATAAAAATAGGGACTTCCTTGGTGGTCCAGTGGCTAAGACTTCGTGCTCCCAATGCAGGGGGCCTGGGTTTGATCACTGGTCAGGGAACTAGATCCCACATGCTGTAACTAAAGATCCTTCATGTTTCACTGAAGATTGAAGATTCCATGTTCTGCAACTAAGACCTGGTACAGCCAAATATTTTTTAAAACTGCATAAAAATAAAAATTTTTAAGTATTTAATAAGAGGAATAGAAAGGGGAAAAATAGAAGGTCCAAAGACCAAGATGCTAGAGAGCTCATCAATGTTTTCATTTTGTAATGTATCTTTTGTTCAATTTCATTTAACCTACTCACTAGAACATCAGAAGGAAAAAACAGGAGGGATAAACATTATCCCTCCTCTTTCCATCCAAATTTCTCAGTACAATTTCAAACAGTAATGCAGCCAAGACCTACTACCTGCATTGCTATTTCTGAGTCCACATGCCTTTTGATGTATCGTCCTTCAGCATCTTATATCTGCATGGACATGTGGACTTCATTAATTTTTTTAAATAACATGATTGTGGATGGATAAGTTGCTTAATAATGTGAAAAGCATTTTTTTAAAACATGGATACAGGAGATGTACAGTTGTGACAACTATGTTGAGCAGCTTCTAATGGCTATTTGCACAGACACAACAATGCGTTTAAGAGCTTTTCTTCTGCTCAGGCAGAACTGACCTGCGTATTCGCCTTCTCAACAAACACACGTACGTTCGTTGTTTCCAGAGAAGGAGAGGAGGGGAAGTAAAGCACAGAGGTTTATAGTAACTGATGTGTGAGGAGCGTGGGAATGCTCACTGTGTGCATATGTCAAGAAGGAAACTGGAATAGTGATCAAAAGGACCAAGCTTTGTTGGGTAGTATATTTAACTTAAGGATGAGAAGGCTTTCCAGGTGGCTCAGATGGTAAAGAATCTGCCTGCAATGCAGGAGACCCCAGTTTAACCCTGAGGTCATAAAGATCCCTGGAAAAGAGAATAGCAACCCACTCCAGTATTTTTGCCTGGAGAATCCCATGGACAGAGAAGCCTGGCGGGCTGCAGTCCTTGGGGTCACAAAAGAGTCAGACACGACTGAAACAAAACAAACCGGTATTCTTGCCTGGAGAATTCCATGGACAGAGGAGCCTGGCGGGCTACAGTTCATGGGGTCACAAAGAGTTGGACATGACTAAGTGACTAACACACACACACACACACACACACTTAGCTTAAAAGGACAGCAATTTTATAAGGACCTTATTAGAACAAGCCACTAATGATTCACAGGGCTGATAGGGGATTCAGAGGTCCTCAGAACCTCCTAAAATCGTACAAACAATTCTGTCTCCCCATATACATTCTCCCACAGATTTAATCGGGTTGTCATTTGGGGCCATGATCCCAAAAGGTTAATTAAAGACAACTAATCTAAACAATGACTCAGTAGCAATTCTGGCCTTGAAAACACCATCATCTCTGAACCTCAGCCATTACCACCACGTTCCTTTAAAATTTAAATGCCCATAATAAAAAACAAAGGCAGTGCTACAACATGATTAGCACCGATTTGGATGTTATAAAATACTTCATGACTGAGTCACAGACTGAGCCCTGTAACTAACTCAGACATTTCTTGTGGATTCCTCAGTTCAGTTCAGTTGCTCAGTCATGTCCGACTCTTCGCAACCCCATAGACCACAGCACGCCAGGCCTCCCTGTCCATCACCAACTCCTGGAGTCTCCTCAAACTCATCTCCATTGAATCGGTGATGCCATCCAACCATCTCATCCTCCGTTGTTCCCGTCTTTTCCTGCTTTCAATCTTTCCCAGCATCAGGGTTTTTTCAAATGAGTCAGCTCTTTGCATCAGGTGGCCAAAGTATTGGAGCTTCAGCTTCAGCTTCAGCCTTTCCAATGAACACTCAAGACTGATCTCCTTTAGGATGGACTGGTTGGATCTCCTTGCAGTCCAAGGGACTCTCAAGAGTCTTCTCCAACACCACAGTTCAAAAGCATCAATTCTTCAGTGCTCATCTTTCTTTATGGTCCAACTCTCATATCTATACATGACTATTGGAAAAACCATAGCCTTGACTAGACGGCCCTTTGTTGACAAAGTAATGTCTCTGCTTTTTAATATGCTGTCTAGGTTGGTCATAACTTTCCTTCCAAGGAGCAAGTGTCTTTTAATTTCATGGCTGCAGTCACCATCTGCAGTGATTTTGGAGCCCCTCAACATAAAGTCTGCCACTGTTTCTCCATCTGTTTGCCATGAAGTGATGGGACCGGATGCCATGATCTTCGTTTTCTGAATATTGAGCTTTAAGCCAATGTTTTCACTCTCCTCTTTCACTTTCATCAAGAGGCTCTTTAGTTTTTCACTTTCTACCCTAAGGGTGGTGGCACCTGCCTATCTGAGGTTATGATAGTCCCACACATCATATCTAGCCTTCTGATGCCAATTAGAGCCCACTCTTCTCAGGTATCTCGATTCCCAGTAGGAAGGGACGTGCCCCGCTTCTGAATCCACAGCCCTTGACTGGATTTCTAACCTGCCAGGAGCCATCGCTTGGACCCTGGAGAAAGTCCTGTGAGCACCATCTTCTTCCTCTCTGGTAACCTGTGTAAATCTAGCACCTCCACATTTATGTTTCTCTTACTGTCGAGCACAGCCCCCTGTCCAAAGCAGGAGGTTAAGAAATACCACAGACTAGATGAGGGAAGGAAGGAACGAACAAAGAGATGAAGGCATGTAGGCAGTGCACATTAAGTCTGAGAGAAGGAAACACTCTGCCAGGTTAGAAACCAAACAGCATGTGTAGAAAGAAGACAGGAGTCCATTAAGTGGTCCAGTCTCTTCCTCCTTGCTTCATGGCATCTGTTTCCTGAGTCCAATCCTTCAAACCAGTCATGGACTCTTTGTAGCAATGTTTCCTCACTGCTCCTGCCCCTAAATATATTATATTAGGTTTAACTCTCACTGGTTGGCACCGCCTCCCCCGTGAGGACAGAGCTGTGTTTCCTCAGGACTGACCCGAGGAGGCTGAGGCTTTGGGACAACTTGGGGCTACGTCCATGAGAGGAGAAAGCTTCCTGCAGCCTTGGCAGCTAAGGTGGGGAGCAGTATGTGGTGGTTTGTCCCAGACGTCTTTGTTAAATAACATTTTTGGGACATGGCTGTGTCCTTTCCCAGGAGGAGTGGGCCCTTTGTGGACATATCCAAGGGACCACTGCAGAGAGATGTGTTACTAGCGACTCAGTCATCTGGTCTCCGTAGAGGAACTGAGGCCCAAAGAAGAGAAGTGATTTTTTTCAGACTGTCCCCTCTTGAAGGGTCAGTACTTGGCCCAGGCCTGGCTCTCACGTAGTGGGCTCTGATGCGACAGAAGATAGCGGAGAACTGAAGCCCAGGTGTTCCATGGGGCCAGCTGGCCAGAGGAGCACAGCAGCCTCAACAGGCTATTCTGAAGTCTGGGTTCTGTGGAGGCAGGAAGATGTCTTTGTGTTGATCTTCATCTCCAGCTCTACCCTAGGCACCAGGTAAGCAAGTGGTTTTAATGCCCTGTGTTCTGTATCAGGGAAAGTCAGATACTTCCAGAAAATTCCCAAGGACTGAACCTGACTGACTGTAAGATCTCCATAAGGCCAGGCACAGAGGGAGAAGCAGCAGCCTACAGATATTTCCTGAGAATATCTAGAAGGAAATGAATTCCTTCAAGAATTAATTCCTTAGGAGACTAAGGAGTGGCTGAAAAATGCTAACATGTACATCCACACGAAGCTCTGGAGCAAGCCACAGATTTACTACAATAAAATGCATTAGAAAAGTCAATCAATCAAACAAACAGAAAACCAGAAAACTTTATTCTAGAGCATCCAGATCAGAGAACTGCATAAGCAACAAAACACATGGGGAATTCAGAGGGAAGAAGAAAAATGTAAAAAACAAAACAGAGGAAAACAAACCTACCCAAGCAACTGTCTTAATTCTAAAAACCTGACTCCAAATTTGAGATATTTTCTTCAGAATTAAGAGAAGAATCTACGTTTACATTTATTACTGCCAAAGACTTTAAGACATCATGAAAACTGACCAGGGGGAGCATCTCCCTGTACTCCAGAGGGAGAAGGGTCAGGAAGAGGAGGCAGAGAAAATACAGGTGGTGTGCTAGAAGAAAACATTCTCTCAGGCTGGCCACCAGCCTTCTCCACCCCTAAGGGCAAAAAGGAATTCCCACTGTGACCACCAGAGGCTTCAGGGTATTGACTGGGCAGAAAATCTCAATTGATTTAAAAAAAATTTTATTTCTTACAAAGAAAAAGTTTTCTTTCCAATGTTCTATGTCAGGGATTCTTAACCTGATGAATAACAATGGGCTTCTGAAGACTCTATAAGCCCAGTCTTCAGAAAGTAAGTGTAAAATGTCATACAGATGTGCAATAGATTTTTTTTTATTAACCATTCTTTCAGATTCTTACGACCAGGATTTTGAGGCTGTGACCCCCAAAATGTTAAGAACCACTACTCTATGGACTTCCCTGGTGGTCCCACGGCTAAGACTCCATGTTCCTAATGCAGGGAGCCCAGGTTTAATCCCTGGTCAGGGAACTAGATCCCACATGATGCAACTAAGAACCAGCACAGTCAAATAAATGAATAAATATTTAAAAAAAGAAAGAAAAGAACCACTGCTCTAAGGCAGAAGTTTCCACAGGGAGCCTCTGCTGTCAAAACATCTCTCCTCTCATTCTTACAGATACTTACCACCCGTCTGGCAACCGGAGAACCACCTGTTTGAGCCTCAAGGCCCTCAAGCCTCAAGTGTTAACCGGTTAGGAATCAGCCTGGTGACTGACTAAGCCTGGACTCCCTATTTTTGTTCCAGGAAAGGATATAAGGGAGAGTCCTCAGGGCAGGAGGGCTGAAGGGGTTTGGACACTTTCCCAGGTCCCTTTCTTGGTCAGGAGAAGGATGGGAAAAGATCAAAATCATAAATGAACCAAACGCAAACCCTAAAGCACTGCTAATACGAACACCACCAACAAATATCTACCACTAACTTTAAAGTTCCACACTTCAAGTTTTAGCCTTGGGACGTCCCTGGTAGTCCAGTAGCTGCGACTCCGCGTTGCCCATGCAGGGGCCCTAGGCTCTACTGCTGGTCGGGGAACTCGACCTAGATCCCAGAGGCGGCAACGGAGACCTGGCACAGCCAAATAAATCAATATTAAAGCAAACAAACAAACAAACAAACAAAAAAATATATATATTTTTAGCCTTGCATGGGTATCAGTGTCGTGTTCTAGGCCAGCCTCTAAAATGACCCCCAAATTCTGTGGCTCCCCATGTCTGGGTATATGCAGGTTTTGCCTTTTTATACTGGTGATTTTCACATCTAAAACTCAAGCCTCACCCCTGAAGTCAGGCAGAATAGCCAGGAAACTACTGAAATAATGGGTATTAAGTTGCCTTTTCAAACCATCATAATGAAAAATTAGTGTTCAAACATTGGTTCACAATGCACAAGCAAATCCATTAATGTCATCTTGAAGGCCAAAAAGGCTGCGGCTCTAATAACTAAAAGTGCTCTCTAGTTATTGCTAATGCGTTCAGGGGACCCGTCCAATGGTTACTGTTTATTCTGTGCTAATAGTATTATAGTTTTTAAACTGTGTCCAGTGCCCTCTTTCTGGGCATATCTGTTTGAAGAAGATGTTGTTTGGAAAAAAAAAAAAAGCTTTAAATAATTTAAATGTCTGACAGTGATAAAACAGCTAAATACTTTACTGTATATCCATATGATGGAATTAGGTAGCTATCAAACATCACATGGTAGACCTAATCATCTAAGAAAAGTTCATTAAATCAGAAAGAGCAGAAAAGCAGGCTGTAAATTCTCTCTTAATCGTAAGTACATCTTTTTCCCCTTTGAGAATTTTATATTTTCCAAAACTACTAAAATAAGTGGCTCAGATGGTTAAGAATCTTCCTACAATGCAGGAGACACGGGTTTGATGCCTGGATCAGGAAGAGAAGGAAATGGCAACCCACTCCAGTATTCTTACTTGGAGAACTCCATGGACAGAGAAGCCTGGTGGGCTATGGGGTCCATGGGGCCGAAAAGAGTGGGATAGGACTGAGCAACTAACACAGTAACACAGGAAATTACTATAACAAACATAAATTCTAACAGATATATCTGGAGAAGAAAATGACAACCCATGTCAGTATTCTTGCCTGGAGAATCCCATGGACAGAGGAGTCTGGTGGGCTATGTTCCATGGGGTCACAAATAGTTGATAAAACTAAATGACTTAGAAAATAACATTAATTTAAAACAAAACGAAAAATCTTGACAAGATAGAGCATAAACACAAGCTGCTGGCTGCCTTGTAGAATTTCGGGGATAGCATAGAAAGAAAGGCAAATGACAAATTTTGAGAAGCTGAAAAACTAGAATAAATTCCCAGAGAGACATGGGTCCTGGAATGGGACAAAATGATGTCGTCTTGTTCAGTAGGTGAGTCACGTCCGACTCTGCAATCCCATGGACTGCAGCACGCCAGGAGGAGCCAGAGCCAAAAGGGGTTGGGCACTGACAGAAGAACAGGGAAGAGAACTCTTTGACCCTTCTCCTCTGCAGTACCCCTGGCAGATGGCAGCCTGCTCCAACATACTGCGAGGGAGAAAATACTGGAACAGCGGCATGAATGTTCATAGAAGGTGCAGACACACCCACAAGCCCTTGCTTACTCCCTTCACCCCACAAGGCTAAGTGGTATCAAGTCAGAGAGACAAATTCTGGGAAAAAAGCAGTGTCTGGAGCTGAGGTATAAGAGGGTTTCCCTGAGAGGCAGGTAAGTGGTAACAGCTGACAGAGAAATAAAACCAGACAACTGATGAATGCGATGTCTACTAAAAACAATAAGCTAAAAACTCACCCTACACAGAGAATTAACTAACCAGATGCAACAGCAGTATTTAACTTAAGAAAAGGTCATGCACAAATAAAGTAAAAATGAGTAAGTAAAATAAAAAGAAGTATAGGGCTTCCCTGGTGGTCCAGCGGCTAAGACTCCAGGCTCTCAATGCAGGGGGGCCTGGGTTTGATCCCTGGCTGGGGAACTAAATATCCCACATGTTACAGCAAGATCTAGTGCAGCCAAATAAATAAAAATAAGTATTTAAAAAAGTATAAAAAGCAACATTTGGAGATACTGTATATGGAAATATAATCATTGAAGTAAAGAATTCAATACACAGGTTGAAGAGCAGTATGGATATAGCTAAAGAATGAACTCATAAGTTGAAGCAGGAGGCTGTAAAGAGATGAGAAATATAAAAAAAGAGATATGGAAAACACAGACTTATCAATATCTATATACTAGAAGTGCTTCAAGAAGAAAAAAAAACAGAAGGAATAAATAATTTAAAAAATGATTAAAGAATTTTTCTAAGTTAAAGGAAATTGGAGGATCTTATAGGAAAAACAGACAGGAAAACAAAGAGGTGAAAATACACATTTAAAATACTCACAGTGAAATTTAAGAGCACTGAGGATAAAGGGAAAATTCTACAAGCAGATCCCACAGACGAACACAAATCTGAAGGGCTTTGCAATTCTTCAATGCAATAAGGGTACAAGTGGAAAACGAAGAAATAGTTTCATAGGGTTATAGGTTCAAAGATTTTTTCCTTTTAATTTTATATCTATCTAAGCTATCATTTATTAGGGCTTCCCTGATAGCTCAGTTGGTAAAGAACCCGCCTGCAATACAGAAGACCCTGGTTCAATTCCTGGGTAGGAAAGATCCGCTGGAGAAGGGATAGGCTACCCACTCCAGTATTCTTGGGCTTCCCTTGTGGTTCAGCTGGTAAAGAATCCGCCTGCAATGCAGAAGACTTGGGTTCGATCCCTGGGTTGAGAAGATCCCCTGGATAAGGGAAAGGATACCCACTCCAGTATTCTGGCCTGGAGAATCCCATGGACTTAATAGTCTATGGGGTCACAAAGAGCTGGACACGACTGAGCGACTTTCACTTTCACTTAAGCTCTCATGTGACAGTGAACGTGAAGTCGCTCAGTTGTGCCCGACTCTTTGCGACCCTGTGGACGGTAGCCTACCAGACTCCTCTGTCCATGGGATTTTCCAGGCAAGAGTACTGCAGTGGGTTGCCATTTCCTTCTCTAAATGTTAAAAGCTATCATTTAAGTGTGAGGAAAATTTAAACATATTCTCAGTAGTTAAAAATCCCATAAGGATTACCATTTTAAGGCCCTTGTGGTAAACATTCCTCAATTATTCCTGTAAAAAGAAAAGTAACTCTAGGATTGTGAGCTTTATGGGAAATAAGGTTGAAAATAAAAAAAGAACAAAGTTCACTGTCGTCTAAACATGTTCACCAGCCTGTTGATGTTCAGTCACTAAGCCATGCCCAACTCTGTGACCCTATGGACTGCAGCACACCAGGCTTCCCTGTCCTTCACTATTTTTTGGAGCTTTAAATAGCCTGAGACTAAATTTCTAGATACTACTGACAATGGTGGGTAGGGAGAGGTGGGAGGAAAGAAGAGAAAAAAGATGAAAGGGACAAGAGGAAACTAGCTCTAGAGGAAGAGACAGACGTGATAAAGATAATCACAGGAAGAACAAAAGAAGGAATAAACTGGAAGAATAAGATAAACAAAGATAACAAACAGGGATCTACTGTATAACAGGTAACGCCGCTCAATATTATGTAACCACCTAGAAGGGAGAAGAATTTGAGAAGGAACAGATACATGTGTAAAGGAATCACTTTGCTGCACACCTGAAACAAACACAACGCTGAATCAACTGCTGCTGTTCAGTAGCTCAGTCGTGTCCGATTCTTTGCAAACCCATAGACTGCAGCACACCAGGCTTCCCTATCCTTCACTATCTCCTGAAGCTTTCTCAAACTCATGTCCATCGAGTCAGTGATTCCATCCAACCATCTCACCCTCTGTTGTCCCCTTGTCCTCCTGCTCTCAATCAGGGTCTTTTCCAACGAGGTGACTCTTCCCATTAGGTGGCCAAAGTATTAGAGCTTCAGTATAAGTCCTTCCAAAAATATTCAGGGCTGATTTCCTTTAGGATTGACTGGTTTGATCTCCTTGCAGTCCAAGGGACTCAAGAGTCCTCACCAGCACCACAATTCGAAAGCATCAATTTTTCAGTGCTCAGCCTTCTTTATGGTCCAACCCTTACATCCAGTACATGACTACTGGAAAAACCTAGCTTTGACAACATGGACTTTCATCGGCAAAGTGATGTCTCTGCTTTTCAATACACTGTCAAGGTCTGTCATAGTTTTTCTTCCAAGGAGCAAGTGTCTTTTAATTTCGTGGCTGCAGTCACTGTCTGCAATGATTTTGGAGCCTGGGAGAATAATATTTGCCACTGTTTCCATTGTTTCTCCACCTATTTGCCATGAAGTGATGGGACCAGATGCCATAATCTTACCTTTTTGAATGTTGGGTGTAAGCTAGATTTTTCTATGATTCCTATGAGTCAACTATGCTTCAGTATAAAATTAAAAATGAAAAAAAAATAGCAAATATGTTCAAACTTGCAAAAAGAAATTTAGTCTTCTAAAAAAAAAGGCAAGAAAACACAGGGGAAAGAATGAACTTAAAAAATGTGAAGATGACAAAAACAAGACCCAAATAGTGATTTAAGAAACATAAAATAGGTTTTACTAATCAAAGAGACTCTGTAGATTAAAAAAGAAAAAAAAATTTACTATGTCTTCTGCAAGGGATTCACTAGAAAAGGACATAGAAAGAGTGGGGAAAAAAAGGATGAAAAACACTAGCAGCCAGTGTAGAAAGGGAAAAGACTCCTGGCTTTTAATGTAGTCTTGATAGAAAAAAAAGGAAACATTCTGATAGAATGAGCAATTGATCAGCAAGACATAATGATAACATGAACACATACCCCTGAGTATACGGCTTAAAATATAAACAGATAAATCAACAACGCATCTTTTTCAGATATTGGTAGCTGAGCAAAGATATGAGAATAAAAAACACAACAGACTCAAAGGGATAAATATATATGGAAAAAATTTTCATTCAGCAGTGAATACAGTCTTTTCCAATATATGTAAACATTTACAAAAAAAAGGATTGTGTTTCAAAGTAAGCCTGAACAAATTTCAATGAATCTGTAAATTTTTATTGTAACACACAAAAAAATTAGAATAGACTCCTGAAACCTAACCATGATATGACGAAAGTCTTGTTTAACTCTAAGTCTAACCATACTGGATAGGCTTCAAACAAACAAAAGTATACTATAAAATAAACTCTGGTTATTTAAATCAGGAACATTATGAAGGAAATTATGATATACTTAGATATAAATGACAAAGTACTTATCAAAATTTAACAGTTTCCCACAGCTCAGTCTTCAGTCCTCAGCACTTATATTTTAAAAAATCTGATGGCTCTGCAGTTTGTCTCCAGGCTTGCCTTCACGTCTAAGTCCCAGCTCTGCATTTCCATTTGTCTCATGTTTTCTCTAATTCCCATTCATCATACCCACTACCCTCTTCTGCAACTAATAACCACCCCTGCCAACTCCTCCTTGTCAACTGGATTCGTGTCACTATCACCATTCTCTGAGTCATCCAGGTATGAAATCTCTGCCTTATATTTTTCCTTTCCCAAAGATAGTAGGCATTCAAGAAATTTGTTGAATTTTTAGATTCGCCAATGTTTTAACTTACCTTTCCATCCTTACTATCTCAGGCTTAATCCAAAGTCTCATTTCCATTCACTTATTAGATCAGTATAACAGTCTGCCACATTCTTCCTAGCTCATGGGCTTCCATTACTAAAGCTGAATTGGCCCTTTACTATTAATATAAAGTCTAACTTTATAACTGCTGTGACAGGGTGTAAGCAGCTGCAAACAACCCATAAAACAATGGGTGTGGCTATATGTCAACAAAACATTATTAACAAAAACAGGTGGGAGATCAAATTTGGTTCAGGGACCATAGTTTGCTGACATCTGAAGTAGACTACTGGGCTTTTTCAAATCTTTTCTTATCCGTGCTAATTCAAAACAGAATCCAATCATCTGGGCAATAGAAAATCTAATTTACTTTCTTTTTTACATACAATAGTGGTTGCCAACTAGAAATTAAAATTAATTACTTAGGTATGTTACTCATTACTTTCAAGACCTTATTTTTCCCTTTAAATTTATGGATCTTGTAAGAATAATTTACTGGAAATTACATCGATAGTACTGTAAAGGCTTTGATCTAAGCAGGACAAATCAGAAGAACTGGCAGCCAAGTAATCTTTTTGTCTTTTATGAGAGAATATATCAGGAATGATAGAAGCTGCCAATACAAAATTTTGATTCAGTGAAGCAGATTAAGATGACACTGATGGGCTTTTGATTTCAGCAAGCGGGAAAGGCCCAGAATTCTGCTAGCTATAGGAAAAAAATAGCAACGTGTCCCCTCTAGACCTTGAAATAAAAGTTGCTTATAAAAAAGGTATGAAAACAAAGCAGAGTGGCAGCTCAGAGCATTCTGTTGTTCTAGACTTACAACATTCTTTTTCTCATATTAAAATGGGATAGGATTTCACCAAGTTATCTATCCATCCATCATCCATTGACTATCTAATCTCCATTGCCCTCCTTTATAAACATGGAAAGATATATGTGTGCTGTGCTAAGCTGCTTCAGTCCAATCCTACTCTTTGTGACCATGGACTGTAATTTGCCAGGCTCCCTGTCCATGGCATTTTCCAGGCAAGAACACTGGAGTGGACTGCCATGCCCTCCTCCAGGGGATCTTCTGGAGCCAGGGATCAAACCCACATCTCTTATGTCTCCTGCACTGGCAGGTGGGTTCTTTACACTAGTGCCACCTTTTATACCCAGATAATCATGATGGTGTGCTCATTCACCTAGAGCCAGAAATCCTGGAACGTGAAGTCAAGTGGGCCTTAGGAAGCATCACTACGAACAAAAGCTAGTGGAGGTGATGGAATTCCAGTTGAGCTATTTCAAATTCTAAAAGATGATGCTGTGAAAGTGCTGCACTCAATATGCAGAAAATTTGGAAAACTCAGCAGTGGCCACAGGACTGAAAAAGGTTGGTTTTCATTCCAATCCCAAAGAAAGGCAATGCCAAAGAATGCTCAAACTACTGCACAATTGCACTCATCTCACACACTAGTAAAGTAATACTCAAAATTCTCCAAGCCAGGCTTCAGCAATACGTGAACTGTGAACTTCCTGATGTTCAAGCTGGTTTTAGAAAAGGCAGAGGAACCAGAGATCAAATTGCCAACATCCGCTGGATCATGGAAAAAGCAAGAGAGTTCCAGAAAAACATCTATTTCTGCTTTATTGACTATGCCAAAGCCTTTGACTGTGTGGATCACAATCAACTGTGGAAAATTCTGAAAGAGATGGGAATACCAGACCACCTAACCTGCCTCTTGAGAAACCTGTATGCAGGACAGGAAGCAACAGTTAGAACTGGACATGGAACAACAGACTGGTTCCAAATAGGAAAAGGAGTACATCAAGGCTGTATATTGTCACCCTGCTTATTTAACTTATATGCAGAGTACATCATGAGAAACGCTGGACTGGAAGAAACACAAGCTGGAATCAAGATTGCTGGGAGAAATATCAATAACCTCAGATATGCAGATGACACCACCCTTATGGCAGAAAGTGAGGAGGAGCTAAAAAGCCTCTTGTTGAAAGTGAGAGAGGAGAGTGAAAAAGTTGGCTTAAAGCTCAACATTCAGAAAACGAAGATCATGGNGAGAAATATCAATCACCTCAGATATGCAGATGACACCACCCTTGTGGCAGAAAGTGAAGAAGAACTAAAGAGCCTCTTGATGAAAGTGAAATAGGAGAGTGAAAAAGTTGGCTTAAAGCTCAACATTCAGAAAACGAAGATCATGGCATCTGGTCCCATCACTTCATGGCAAATAGATGGGGAAACAGGGGAACCAGTGTCAGACTTTATTTTTGGGGGCGCCAAAATTACTGCAGATGGTGACTGCAGCCATGAAATTAAAAGACGCTTACTCCTTGGAAGAAAAGTTATGACCAACCTAGATAGCATATTCAAAAGCAGAGATATTACTTTACCAGCAAAAGTCCATCTAGTCAAGGCTATGGTTTTTCCAGTGGTCATGTATGGATGTGAGAGTTGGACTGTGAAGAAAGCTGAGAGCTGAAGAATTGATGCTTTTGAATTGTGGTGTTGGAGAAGACTCTTGAGAGTCCCTTGGACTGCAAGGAGATCCAGCCAGTCCATTCTGAAGGAGATCAGCCCTGGGATTTCTTTGGAAGGAATGATGCTGAAGCTGAAGCTCCGGTACTTTGGCCACCTCATGTGAAGAGCTGACTCATTGAAAAGACTCTGATGCTGGGAGGGATTGGGGGCAGGAGGAGAAGGGGATGACAGAGGATGAGATGGCTGGATGGCATCACTTGATTGGCATGAGTCTGAGTGAACTCCGGGAGTTGGTGATGGACAGGGAGGCCTGGCGTGCTGCGATTCATGGGGACGCAAAGAGTTGGACACGACTGAGCAACTGAATTGAACTGATATATTCAAATAAAATTCAAATTTCTCATGAAGTCCTACATGGCTTGGCATCTTGGACATGTTATGATCATACTTCATACACTGCAATCACAAGGGTGTCCTCTGCTCTGCAGACATGCCCAGCTTGTTCTAGTGTTAGAGGCACTTCACCTGCGATGTCTCTGTCATACCTTGCTCATACAGCTTTACATGACTCATTTCTCCAGGTCTCAGTTCCAATGATATGTTTCCCTGGAAGCTTTCTCTGACCATCCAAGTTAAATTAGTCACCATCACTCTACAGAACTCTGTTTTCAGTACCTGTGTCACCACCTGGAAGCATTTTGCTCATTTATTTCATCATGCCATTCTCTCTCATCATACGATCCCTGAGAGGAGACTTTGTGCGTCACCACTGAATCTCTAACACCTAGATGAGTGCTTGATATGGCAGGCCCTTAGTAAATATTGAAAAATTAGTATTTGCTGAGTAAATGAGCGACCATCTCTGTTACATACATTAGCTCTGGTTATTGGAAGTGTTAGGAAATCTCTAAATTCCAGAGGTGACCTAAAGGCAGCATGATTTTATAGAGGAACTATGATCCTAAATGTTCAGACACAAATGATCTAACTTTGATAAAGAGTAGGACATAAAGTTTCAGGTAAGCAAGATGAAAAAGCTCTGGAGATTGGCATACAACACTGCACTTACAGTCAACAACCATGCACTGAACAGTCACACTTTTATTATAAGGGTATAGCTTATGTTCTAGAGTAGGAAATGGCAGCCCACTCCAGTATTCTTGCCTGAAAAATCCCATGGACAGAGGAGCCTGGTGAGCCACAGTCCATGGGGCTGCAAAGAGTTGGACACGACTGAGTGACTGAGCACATACCTCATGTTAAGTGTTCTTACACAACAAAAAAGAATGTTTGCAGAAACTAAAATCAGAAAGATTTAAAAGGCTGATGCTTTGGTAAAGTTGCAGTATACAAAATTAATATACAGAAATCTGTTGCATTTCTATACACTAACAATGAAAGATCAGAAAGAAAAATTAAAGGAACAATCCCATTTACCACTGCATTGAAAAGGAGTAAAATACCTAGGAATAAACAAGACAAGAAACCTGTATTCCAAGAAGCATAAGATACTGATGAGAGAAACTGAAGATGACACCAACACAGGGACACATATACTGTGTTCTTGGATTGGAAGAATCAATATTGTTGAAATGACTCTACTACTCAAGGCAATATGCAGATTCAATGAAATCCTTACCAAACTACGACTGCCATTTTTCATAGAATTAGATCAAAAAATGTTTAAAGTTGTATGGAGACACAAAAGACCCTGAATAGCCAAAGCAATCTTGGAAAGAAAAGCAAAAGGAATCCGGCTTCCCGAACTTCAGACTGTATTACACAGCTATAGTCAACAAGACAGCACGGTACTGGCACAAAAACAGAATTATAGATCAATGGAGCAAGAGGACAGAAAGGCCAGAAATAAATTCATGCACCTGTGGTCAATTAATCTACAACAAAGGAGGCAAGACTACACAATAGAGAGAAGAGTCTCTTCAATAACTGGAAAACTGGACAGCTACATGTTAAAAAAAATGAAGACAGAATAATCTTTAATAACATACTCAAAAATAAACTCAAAATGGATTAAACACCTAAATGTAAGACTGGATATTATAAAAACTCTGAAAACATAGGCAGAACACTCTTTGACATAAACTTCAGCAATATCTTTTTTGATCCGTCTCCCAGAATAATGGAAATAAAAACAAAAACAAATGGGAGCTAATTAAACTCAAAAGCTTTTTCACAGCAAAGGAAATCACAAGGAAAAAAAAAAAAAGACAACCCACAGAATGAGAAAAAAGCTCATGAAGTTTTATACCCCAAAACAAACAACCCAATCAAAAAATGAACAGAAGACCTAAACAGACATTTCTCCAAAGATATACCGATGGCCAACAGGCCCATGAAAAGATGTTCAACCTCACTAATTATTAGAGAAACACAAATCAAAACTATAGTGGATATCACCTCAAAGTTGTCAGAATGGCTATTATCAAACAAGTTTACAAACAATACATGCTAGAGAAGAAGTAGAGAAAAGGGAATCCTCCTACATCGGTGGTGGAAATGTAAATTGGTCCAGCCACTATGGGGGACAGTATGGAGGTTTCTTAAAAAAAAAAAAAAAAAAGCATTAGCATATGATCCAACTATTCCATTCCTGGGGCTTTTATCCAGAGAAAACAGGGCTCGAAAGGATGCATGGCCCACAGTGCTAACTGCACCACTATTCACAACAGCCAAGACATGAAAGCAACCTAAAGCCCACTGACAGGAGAATGGACAAAGAAGCGGTAAATACACAAATGGGATACTACTCAGCCATTAAAAAGAAGAAAACAATGTCATCTGCAGCAACGCCGATGGACTTAAGAGATTATCACACTAAGCGAAGTCACTGAGACAGAGAAAGACAAAGGCCGTATGATATTGCTTTACATGTAGAATCTAAACAGATACAAATGAACTTATTTACAAAACGGAAGCAGACTCAGAGATTTACACAATGAATTTATGGCTATGGCCGGGAGGGCTGGGCGAAGTGACAGATTGGGAGTTTGGGATTGACGTATACACACTGTTCTACTTAAAATAGATAACCAAGAAGGATCTACTGTAGAAACCAACAAATAAATAAAAAATGACAAAGAGCTGACGCCGCTCTAGAAACATTCTGAATTCAGGGTAAGTTACTGAAAATTCAAGGATTCCCTGGTGGCTCAGATAGTCTGCCTGCAATGTGGGAGACCCAAGTTTGATCTCTGGGTTGGGATGATCCCATAGAGAAGGAAATGGCGACCCACTCCAGTATTCCTGCCTGCAAATCCTGTGGATGGAGGAGCCTGGTGGGCTACAGTTCATAGGATCACCAAGAGTCAGACACGACTAAGTGACTTCACTTTCAACTGAAAAATCTGAGTTGTTACAATAGAATTTAGAATTACCTGTGGGTGTGTGGTAAGCAAGGAGGATCCAGAGACATAAGACACTTTCTCATAATGGGACTGGATGATCCAGTTGGAGCTTCCAAGGGCATAGCCAGAGCTTAGAGGAGTCACCTGGACCGCACCGAAAAGCTCCTAGAAAAGAACCATTGTAAGAATGTGTGCTGAACTTTCAGTAGAGCAGTCATGCCAGTTAAGTTTGCAGAGGGAAAAAAAAAACAGAAAATCCTCTCCACTTAGAAACTACTTTCAAGTGAATCAGAAAGTTTAAGAACAGAAAGATGGGGGAGACCATGGGACAGATACATCTTACTTATCACATTTCTGAGAATTTCAGTCCATCCACATGTCACCAGGCACCCAGGTCCCACTCATTAAAAGGAGAGATGATACATTATGATATAAGCCAAAGAGATAAATACTTAGGTTTTTTTCCTCTTTTTTTTTTTTTTAACCCTTTTCAGGTTAGGAATTAATATCTTGGTTGTTCTGTAAAAAGTGGCTCTGGGCCACAGTTAGCAGGAATGGGAACCTTCATCATGATCAGAGCTCAGAAGTCACATGTACCAAATTATTTCTTGATCCCTTTGATGCTGTTTTCTACTTCACAAATCCAAAACCTGTAAAGTGGTGTCACTGTTCTAAAGTAAACAGGATGAGATGCCTTTTTCCCCCTGACTTATTATATGCTAATGAGTGACGGGGCATGTAAGGTTTAGGTCAGAGCACCAGTAAGAACCTGGGAAGGATGGAGGAAAACAACAGATGTTCTATCTTTCCACCATGTACTAGTACAAGACTTACAGTGACTAAATGGCTTAAAAAAAGGGAACTATAGAATCCTTCCAAAGAATCAAAAGCATTCATCAATCAGTAAAATTGTATTAACACTCACAATTTTCTGAGAATATCCCACCAGCTGGATCTTACTGAGGGCAGAGTTCACCTCCTGCATAGTGTAGCATCTTCTCCAGGTCGAGACTTCTACTGCATCCTTGAGAGGAGAAGGCAGGAGCCTGGAAATAGATCAAGTCAGTTCTTATGAACAGAGGATACTGTTCAAATAACTTGCCCATTTTGTCTAAGTTGCCCAACCTATTGGCATATCCAGATGTTCACAGGATGAACATTCCTTTATAATTATTTTTATTTCTGTAAGGTTGGCAGCACTCTCCCCTCTTTCATTTCTGATTCTAGTAATCGCAGTATTCTCTCCGTGGGGTGGCAAATAGTCGGACACAGCTGGGCGCCTGAACTGAGCTGAACTCCCTTTTTCTTGGTCAATCTAGCTAAAGGTCTGGTAGTTTTGTTGATCCTTTCAAAGAACTAACTTTTGGATTCATTAATTTTTCTCCATTGTTTTTCTACTCTTGATTTTGCTTATCCAGCATATAGCTGGATCTTTGTCTTTTTAAACCCATGTGATAATTTTGGTCATCTGAACACTTAATGTTACTACTGATATATTAATATAATAGTTGGCTTACATTTACCAATTTAATTTTTGTTTTTTATATATCACATCTTTTCTTGTTCTTCTATTCCTCCACTGATTTTTTTAAAATAGTGAATATTTTCTGATGTAGCTTCTTAAATCCCTTCATGATTTTTCACTTTTTAAAAAGTTATTTCCTTAGTGGCTATCCTAAGGGCTTATATCTCTTAATATAGAGCATTTCTGTATAACCTCTCACATTTTCTTCCCTCTTCAAAAAAGATAAATGAAATAAACATTACTTGTGGGCCTGCAAAGTTATAGAAAAGAACTAGGTTAAACACATCTGAGGCTTGGCAGAAAGAGGAAAATAAAACACACTTTGCAACTTTTCAGACCAGCATCAGGAGCAATCATTAAAACAAACAAAAATGTGTCATTAGAAAGACATTTTATTCAATATTATTTTGCTCAAACACAAATAAGAATAGACTTAAAGAGTGACTTCTCTGAGATTCTCTGTACAATACAGGTGAAGGGATTTCCACAGAACGGAACCTGTCCATTAGCTCTGTTCTATCTCCTAAACTGACACTGAACAATAGTAAAGAATTACACACACACAACCGGGGATTTTTTGGTATCTGTGTTTTTCATTACAATATAAAAAGGTTAATTTAAAAATATAGAAAAATTTATGTCAAAATAAGAAATAAGTAGCAGAGACAAGGTTGGGAGATAAAAGAAATTCCCAGACAGAATAACAAAACAAAGTGACGGTAAAGAGGAGAGAGAAGTGTTTGAGAGTCAGTCCAGGAGGTTCAACATTCAAATAACATGAGTTTTGAAAAATACACAAAAATTGAAAAAAGGAATTTTAGAAGGGGGGGATAATTTATTTTTTAAACCAGAATTGAAATTCTCCATTTTCTAGATTGAGGGTCAGCAAACATTTTAGAGACAGGGCCACAGATGCTTTAAACTCTGGAGGCACATATAGTCTCTGTCAAGTTATTCAACTTGGCTATATAACACCACAATGATATGAGTGTGTCTGTGTGCCAATAAAACTTTATTTTACAAAAATAGTAGCAGGCCAGATTCAGACACAAAACAGGAACTTCACCATAGCTGTGGACACTTTTCTAGACTGAAAGGACACACTAAGCTCAGTCCATGAACGTAAACTATCTTTAAGTAAGACACACCATCATAAACTTTAAGGACAAGGAGAGGATTCTAAAAGTCTCCACAGAGGAATAAACAGCATACATACAGGAGATCAAGCCTTAATAACACTGGACTTTTCAACAGCATTTCTGGGAGACAGAAGAAAGTAGTGCAATACTTTAAAAATTCTATGAGCAAACTACATCTAGTTTGCATTTCTATCGGAGCGTGAGGGCAGAACGCAGACATTTTAGATGTGCAGGCTCACCAAAAATTTACTTCTCATGCACTCTTTTTTAGGGAGCTGGTGGAGGAAGTGCCTGGAAAAATGAGGGTGTAAACCAGAAAAAGAAAGGCTCAGAAAATAGAGCTTCTAACAGAAGAAAAGGGTGAAGAAATCTATAGGATCAAGGCAGAGAAAGTCCCAGACTGAATGCTGTGTAGCAGTCCCAAGAGCATCTGACACCAGACGGGGTAAGAGTGAAGACTCAGGGAGGGGACTTCTAGAACAGGAAGATAAAATTGTCAGACTACTCATCAAGTCTGAACATACTGAGGAGAGACTCAGACAAATGGGGGAAAGGTTAGAGATCAATTAGTAACATAATATGTAAGGGCTTTCCAGGTGGCTCAGTGGTTAAGAATCCACCTGCCAATGCTGGAGACGCGGGTTTGATCCCTGAGTTGGGAAGATCCCCTGCAAAAGGAAATGACAACCTACTCTGGAATTCTTGCCTGGGAAATCCCATGGACAGAGGAGCCTCGGCAAGCTATAGACAAGGGGTCATAAATAGTTGGACGTGACTGAGCAATTGAGCATATATGCACACAGAAAACTAAGCAATAAAAAAACAAGATAATTACTAACTCAAGGGAAAACAAAGTTGTGCAAGAAAAAAAAAACATACTAACAATGTTATACGGCCAGTGAATTGTATTTCCACGGTCATAATAATGTAAACATGGAACAGAGATTCAGTAAAAACAGCACACAGGCCATGTAGGTCCAACTCTCTTCACCTTTGTTTCTGCAGCAACAAAATAACAACAATCCTTCTTGTTACCTTCTGCATAAACAGGTGAAGATTTTCTTATTTCATGTACCTGTCCTCTATACAGTGAATTGATTTAGGTTTCACAATATTGAGTCAACAAATATTTACTTAGCTCTGATTATGGCCATAGTACTCAAGTCCTGGAAGGAATTAAGTAGGTATAAGATAAAGGCCTTGGCTCACAGGAGCCAAAATTTTTACAACAGTACAAGGCAAAAAAGGAGACATGGAAAACCATGATAAGTCATCCTTGCCTGCATACTTGTCTTCCCTCCCAGAAGGGGCTAAATGATACATTGAAAATGCAAATCTCTACACATAGACAAACACACACACTCTCTCTCTCTCCCCTCCTCCAATTTAATGGTTCACCATTACACTCAGGGTAAAATTGAAGGCTCTCAGCATGACTTACAAGGCTCTTCTTTATCACAGTCCTGCCTCAGCCTATATTCTACACACTGAACTATATAAGGAGCTCTCTAAGTGCCAGGCTCCCTCAAAGCTATAACATTCCACTGTCCACTTCTTAGTTTGTGTGGACAATGTGCATGCATGCTCAGTTGCATCTGGCTCTCTGTGACCCCATGGACTGTAGCCCACCAGGCTCCTCTGCTCATGGGATTTCCCAGGCAAGCATACTGGAGCGGATTGCCACGCCCTCCTCCAGAGGGTCTTCCTGACCCAGGGACTGAACTCGCGTCTCTTGCATTTCCTGCACGGCAGGTGGATTCTTTACCACTGAGCCACTGGGGATGCCTTACTCCTGCTTTAAAATCTAGGCGACCTATCACCTTTTCTCAGGTCTTGGACACCTGTCTCAGCTAGGTGCAAATCCCGTGTGCTGAGAAGATGGCTGACAGAGTCTCAGAGCCCAGGAAGTGGCATAGAAGCCCTCTCTGGAGCAGGTTCATGGCAAGGGGCCGCCACCGACACTTCTGTCTCCTTCCGCACCCCTGCTACTATCTTCCACCCACTGAGGAAGGAGAGCTTTCTCTCAGAGGTACACCAGGGGAAGAGCAGACAATTTAGACTTGTCTGCATGTAAATCTCAGCATTGCCTCTTTACCTGTGAGCCTCAGTCTCCTCATTAGTGAAAAAGGAGAGTATCACCTCCCTCTTAGAGCTGTCTTGTGAGGAGTGAAAGGCAGAACGCACAGAAGTGTCTACCAAAGAACAGAGGTTGGGTGAGGACTCTCTCCAGCCTTCTCCAACATACACAGCCATCGCTGCCTCAGAACAAGCATTTTCCAACAATAGTGTAGTGGACTTTAACCCAGGGTAATTTCTTTAGATGAGCCTGACACTGAACTTGAGTGGCCCAGGCACTGCTCTAGAGTCTCAAAGAAGAGACAAAGTTACTCCCCTGCTCTGAGTGAGTACGTGTGCTCAGTCATGTCCAACTCTTTGCGACCCCATGGACTACAGCCCGCCAGGCTCCTCTGTCCACAAAATTTTCTGGGGAAGAATACTGGAGTGGGTTGCCTTTTTTTCCTTCAGGGGATCTTTCCTGATCCAGGGATCAAACCTATGTCTCCAGCATTGACAGGTGAGTTTTTTTTTCCTCTCCCCACTGAGCCACCTGAGAAGCCCTGCTTTAGTGCCTCCTTTAAATTCCTTGAGATCAGGAGGCCCTATAGCTTGGGCTTCCCAGGACTGCCCTTCATTAAGAATAAAGATTTTTTTCCTATGGGCTGAGTATGAGCAGGAGTTTCTTACTTGTCACCCGAGCTGGAAGGTTATTATGTGAGTGGCTAGAGTGATAAATAATGATGCCTAACCACATCTTTCTTCTCAGTTGGATCTGTTTAATTGCTCTCAGCTCTGCCAAGCCCTACCACAAAGACATCTTTGCTCGAGACTGTGTTAACAAGTCACATGCCAGCTAGATCAGATGCACATTCTTTAACTGACTTTAGGTACATTGGTTTATTTCTGGGCTGTCTACTTGGTTCCATTGACCCATGTGTCTGTATTATCTGAAGCTCACTGCTAAGTCTGGGGAGAGGTGAGCCCTAAGAAAGCATGCCCGGTGGTAAGCATCTGGGAGAAACTGATCAGTAAGCCAGAAGAGCAAGGTCAGGCAGGTCCCCCACGGCTCTGGTCTCAAGTCTGACCTGCTCAGCTTAGGATGGGTGACAGGCAGCTTCTGACACAGCTTCCTAGGCTCCCCACCTCCCATACTTGCCCCCTTGTGTGAGCTCCTCCCACCAGATGTAGGCTGGACCTACCGGCTAGCTTCTAGTGAAGAGAATATGACAAAGGTGACAAGTGGTCACTTGCAAGATTAGGTTACGAAGGACTGTACTTCCTTCTTGTCCACAATCTCTCCTCTGGCCTCCTGTTTGCTCTGATGCAGCCAGCTGCCATGCTCTGAGATGCTCTGAGGAGAGGCCCATGTGGCAAGGACCCGAGGGAGGCTTCAGTCCAATATCCCTGAGGAACTGAATCTTTCCAACCTTGACGTGAATCAGCCAAGAAGGGGATCCTCCTAGTGAAGCCTGAGAAAAGGGTGGCCTGGTGGGAGACCCAGTTACTAATAAATTAGGAAGCGTCTTGGGCCGTGCTCTGGTACAGAGGCACTGTTTTCAACTAAGTTTGGGCTTTTCTCAGGTCTGGTCAATGACATTTTTACAAACTCTTAACTGTACAGAACATCTGCAGCATGGACATCATATCCAGTTTAAATTTGATTTCTGCTTTAGTTGCAACATTGAATAATTCACCTAATCTCGTTTCTTCCCTTCATAAATCTAACTGGACGGTAAAATGTTTCCTTCAAAAATTGTTGAAGACCACAGCAAATGAGTAATCATACACACACGTGTATATGTATACTATATTATTAACATTAATATCTATGATTATTCAGTGCCTATGAATTCCTCCCCCTTAGTCTTATGCTTAAATTCTTTGGATATCTTATTCTGGTACCTTATATACAGACTACACTACTTTCAGATCTAAAACTAATTAATTGTCATTTCTCTATTGGAAACATCTAGACGTTTCCTTTATCACATAGGTTTGGTGACTATGTTTTCACAAACAATTTTGATAAATTTTCTATCCGCTAGACAAAAGACTTCAACCAGGAAATCAAATGTATTGTTGGCTTTTCCAAAAGAACAGTCTTTAAATATTCTTTTGTACATTATTAGCTTGCAGTGCTTCTCTCTCCCTCTTGGTGAGCACTGGCTAATTGTAACCCAACCAGTCCCCTCATGTTGCCATGTTTTTGCCCACAATATTCTCTTATCTTAGAATGAACTTTTTCCTCATTCAAACCCTGCATAGCCTGCTAAGCTCGGCCAGAGTCTCGCCACTTTGTACGTATTCTTTGCTCAACAAGCTCCTTGGATACAGGTACTATGCTTTAAACCTTTGGGGGCATTTCCCTACAAACTTATCATAATGCCAGGCCCTTGGGAGTTAATCAACAAACAAGACTGAAGTCCTCTGAGTTTCCTGTTTCTACCCCCAAATTCCATTCGCTAACACCATTTTTACTCTTTCAAGTTACATGGTCCCTTTCTCCTTCTATCTCCTAACATCTCGTCTAACAGCTTTCCCTAAAACTTACGCTTGAGGCCATAATTATAGAGAGGCCTTTACAGAGCCATTCAAAGCCATTAGGATTATTGGCTGATTAAGGATAAGTCGGATAAGGAAACCCAGTGGGAACTAGTTCTGTTTTTGCTGGCTTTTTAATTTATCAAAGTCAAGTTCTCAGAGTCTAAATGTTTAATAAGTACTTTCTAAAAGATTTCATTGTTTTGTTTTGTTCTTATCACACTTGAGTGCTTAATAAACATTTTTTCCCAGGGCTTCACATCACACCAGGACTCTGCTGTCTGTTCTTCCATCCTACCAGCAAAGATCATGGGTTTTCGTAAAAGAGCAAAACTTTTAGGTCCACAGGGACCACTTAAAAGCTTATAAATAAAACACTGGTCAGGCTTTTTCTAAGTGTTTGATGAATGAATGACTGAATGAACAAAATAAATATAAGAGCAGAATACAAAGAAGAAAAGAAGCAGAAAAAATTTGTTTCCTCTCATTATAGTGAAGTGTGCTAATACACTTGTGGTGGGAGGACGGAGATGTGTCAGCGGGCTGATGCTCTTTATTGCTTTTGTTGTTTAGTTGCTCAGTAGTGTCCAACTCTTTGTGATCCCATGGGCTGTAGCCCGCCAGGTTTCTCAGTTCATGGGATTTCCCAGGCAAGAATACTGGAGGTTAGCCATTTCCTTCTCCTGAGGATCTTCCTGACCCAGGGATCAAACCTGAGTTTCCTGCACTGGCAGGCGGATTCTTTATTACTGAGTCTCCAGGGAAGCCTGATGATCTTTATGGAATTTACCAAAAGCAAAACCTGAAACTTTCTTAATACTAAACTGAAATCAGATTATAAACCTTGATTTTTATTTTAGATCAATTTCTCTCTTAAAAGCACAAAGGCAATTGTTTAGGCTACCAAAGCATGACATAAATAATTCTTGAGCGGGCCTAAACCATCTCTGCTTTCATTTTCTGCTTATCAAAACCCTCTCATCTATAATTTGATCTCTTTAAGTAGACTTGCTGCCCAAAACAGAGTCCTAGGCAGATGGACTAGTTCTCAGGATAAAGTAATTAAATGGAGTTTGTTTATCAGTCAGTATCCTGGGAGTTTAGTTAGGCTGAACCTGCCCCTCAGAGGCTAACTGACTAAGTGAAATGAAGTGACTAAGTGTCTGGAACTGCAAAGTTGTGATGACGCCATCAAAGTACCACCACTCTCTGCTGCCGCTAAGTCGCTTCAATCATGTCCAACTCAGCGCGACCCCATAGATGGCAGCCCACCAGGCTCTCCCGTCCTTGGGATTCTCCAGGCAAGAACACTGGAGTGGATTGCCTTTCCCTCTCCAATGCATGAAAGTGAGAAGTGAAAGTGAAGTCGTTCAGTCGTGTCCGACTCTTAGCGACGCCATGGACTGCAGCCTACCAGGCTCCTCCATCCATGGGATTTTCCAGGCAAGAGTACTGGAGTGGGGTGTCATTGCCTTCTCCGACCACTCTCTGAGAACCTGCTTAAAGACATCTTTAAAAACTCTAACATAAGCGAACTGTGTTCAATTCTCCTATATTACAGAAAAGAAGACTGAGTCCCAGAATCTGAATGATACGGCTAGCGATCATCAACAGGCAGATTAGGAAAATAACTTCCCTTCTGCTATACGAAATACGTTGCTCTCACTAGGAAAGGCAGTGCTGAAAGATAAGTAAGGCTGAGGAAGGCACCTGTGTGATGGTTACTGAAAGGGGCGTGATGTAAGCCACGTGTATCACTGAAGGGAGAAAGGATGCTGGTGTTCACTGAGCACCTACTATGTGCCTGGCACTGTTTTAAGGACTTTACTTGTATTACTCGTTTAGTCCTCACAACAACCTTGTGACGTTGCTAATACAATTCCTATCATATAAACAAGAAAACAGAGCCTAGAATAGATAAACTTCTGCAGCCAAAAAGCAGATCTGAAATTCAAACACCAGTCTATTTGACCTTTAAGCCCATAGCTTTAATTTTCTTCCTACTACAAAGTGAGACCTGATAAATTCATCTATAAATACCCAAGGAGTGCCAGAACAGAGGAACTTCAAGTACAATATGCTTTTTTTTTTTTAATTATGTTTTCTATAAGGTATAAACCCACATTTTAAGCTCTGAGTACTGAAAATTGCCATAACATTTCAGCCAGGAATATATTGATGCATAATTCCTTAATGCTAGTCAGAGGATTATGACAATATCCTGTAATGATTTAGTCTCTTAATTATAATTGTAGATTTCTAGTCTTACAAAAAATGCTACACTTACATAAAAAATATTAGAGGATGGGTTAGTTTCTTCAGTGCAATATTGTGCTTTAAATTTTCCGTTAAAAACCTAAATTTTGACGTGTATATGGGAATGTCAAAGGCTCAAAAATTTTATGGTAGGTGATTCTCCTTTCCCTATCCTTCAAAACTCTCTCAAGAAGTGTAAGCTGCAATGTCAAAATGAGGAAGAAGGATAGCTAACTTCTAAATAAATCTCAGGGAGCAGTGTCAACTGAGTTGGGGAGTCTGACAGCTGCCAAAAAGCAAGCGTAATGGTTTTTCTGGGGGGATGGCGGGTTGGTAAACACACTAATACTAAATCAAATGCTAATTCAAACTAACTTTCTGTGATTTAAGGGAATTTGTCAGAAACCAATGAGTCTGAAAGATTTTCATGTATTGTTTTTTTGGTTGATGGTCTTATGAGTAACTTAAGCTACTAAGATGCATTAATTTTAAACACTTAACCATGAGACAGCTTGTATAAGGTTTAGATAAAAAATTAGGGGCTTGAATCCAACTCATGGAAGTGTTCTGCTTGAGGTGTTCATCCAGAATTTTATTTCAATGTTAGAGCCAACTTTTTAAAAGGTAGGAGAAAAAAAAAATGACATGTGTAACATCCAGATCCTGAGCTTCTCATTAAAAAAAAAAAAAAAAAATCAGTGATGGGCTCGCTTTCCCATAAGGCCAAAACTGCTGAAGTTGTGTGTCAGCTGCCCCTTTGGAGAGGTCACCAGGCCATGGTTCCTAGCAGCCAGCCCCACTCCTGTACTTACCTACTCCTTTCTCATCCCTAGACGTATCTGAGTTTATGAACCCTATTTTATAGGAATAGAACAAGGGGAATGCAGGAATTAAAAAATAAATTGAGATATAAAGAAAAGATACAGCTGTATCATTTGGTCACTGTACCAAGTGACAGCAAGCAAACAGTGATTCGCAATAAAGTCTGTCACAGTGTCTTGGGACATATGATATCATCTGGCTTATGACACGGGGAACTTTTCAAGGGGTGTAAATCCTTCAGCATGAATGTTTACATGAAATGCTTTTAGTATTCTGGCACAAGATGAAATTTGGGTGACTATTTTGAAAGAACTCTTTTGTCTCATGTCAATTACAAAATAGCTCCTCACATTTTTCTACCAGTTCTAATATTTATGGTGAATTTCTTCAAGAGAAAAAAAAAAAAAAAGAGGACATGGCTTGCTTCATTGTCTGTCACCCTGGTGTAATCTTTCCAATAATCAGACTCTTCTCTTTCCCTATCAGTAACTACGGCTCATCTCATGCTCAGAAACCAAAACAGAATGCTTGATGGGGGTCAGAACCATGCTCAGGATACACGAAGTAATGAAATATAGTCTCCAATTGGTCTAAGTTATCCTTTCTTCTCTACCAAGCCACCTCTCAACAGTTTCTGGTTTTTGCCCACCAGGTGGCGAGATAACAGATTCAAGGTTTTATTTCAACTAGCACCTTTTTAAAAAAAAGATATCCTAAAGCACCTTAGGAAATTACTTTCAGGCCCCCTCCCTAGCTCTCTGCTCCTTCAAGTTCAATTCACCTTTTGCCCTAAAACATGATGGCATTTTTTTTCAGTGAGCCAGTTATCTTGTGTTTTACAAAGAATGGGAAGCAAAGATCACTGCCAAGGAATCTGTCCAAGGTCACAAACAAAAAGGCAAAATAAGGACTTAGACGTCTCAAGGCTTGGTCCAGGGTTTGGGAATCAGGAAACAGTGACCTTTGCAAATCATCACTGGTGTGCCAAAATTCTTCACGGCAGAATATTTAAGGGTATAAATTTAAAAGGAGGAAGTGAGGGGAGCCAAGGTGTACGTGTTCCACAGCAAGTAAAAACAAAGTCTTTAGGTTTCTAAGGAGGGGGATGAAGAGAGGAACTGGGGCAAGTGTGGGCCAGTGGGTAGACAGGAGAGGGAAAAAAAGGGGTGGAGGTATGTGATGGGCAGGAGGAAGGAAGCTGAGAATATGAACACACTCGGGACAGGAGGGGACCTGTACTAAGCTGGCAGATCAAGGAAGGCAGCCACGTGTACTGAGAAGACTCAAACGCAGGAGTCTACCAAGTGTTTTCTATGACAAGTCAGACAGATACCATGTCTCCAGTCAAGGAAACAGAGACACAAAGAAGACCCATGAAACACAGGAGATGGGCACTCTCATGCGTTCTTCCATCACACGAGGGGCTCACACGCCCTGCAGGAAAGGCCTGTAATGGCTGAGGGGCCGCCCAGCACAGTAGTCAGCAGCTCAATGTTGGGATCCAGACAAGCCCAGCTGCCTGGGTTTGAATCCAAATCCTACCATCCACTAGTTGGTTGAGCCGAACAAGTTACTTATCCTCACTGTGCCTGTTTTCTCTTCTGCAAAAAGATCACGTTGAAGAACTAAGTGAATTAAAGAAAACACTGAGAGGAGGGTCAGGCACATAACAAGTGCTACGTAAGTTAAACAAGATAAAAAACACATATGATAAAGGAATGCACAGAGGAGACTCATATTCTCATCTCTGAGACAGTCACAGTATAAAAACAAAGCAGGGAGTTCCCTGGTGGTCCAGTGGCTAAGACCCACCCCCTCCTATGCTGGGGGTGCAAGTTTGATCCCTGGTTGGGAAGCTAAGATCCCATGTGCTGCATGGGCCAAAAACCAAAATGTAAAACAGAAGCAACACTGTAACAAATTCAGTAAAGACTTTAAATATGGTCCACATTAAAAAAATATATATATATAAGCAAAAAACCAAACAAAGCATATTCTCCTAGCTACATATTCAAATAGGAAAAGGAGTACGTCAAGGCTGTATATTGTCACCCTGCTTATTTAATTTATATGCAGAGTACATCATGAGAAATGCTGGACTGGAAGAAACACAAGCTGGAATCAAGATTGCTGGGAGAAATGTCAATAACCTCAGATATGCAGATGATACCACCCTTGTGGCAGAAAGTGAAGAGGAACTAAAGAGCCTCTTGATGAAAGTGAAAGAGGAGAGTGAAAAAGTTGGCTTAAAGCTCAACATTCAGAAAACAAAGATCATGGCATCTGGTCCCATCACTTCATGGGAAATAGATGGGGAAACAGTAGAAACACTGTCCGACTTTATTTTTGGGGGCTCCAAAATCACTGCAGATGGTGACTGCAGCCATGAAATTAAAAGACACTTACTCCTTGGAAGAAAAGTTATGACCAACCTAGATAGCATATTCAAAAGCAGAGACATTACTTCGCCAACTAAGGTCCGTCCAGTCAAGGCTATGGTTTTTCCAGTGGTCATGTATGGATGTGAGAGTTGGACTGTGAAGAAGGCTGAGCGCTGAAGAATTGATGCTTTTGAACTGTGGTGTTGGAGAAGACTCTTGAGAGTCCCTTGGACTGCAAGGAGATCCAACCAGTCCATTCTGAGGGAGATCAACCCTGGCATTTCTTTGGAAGGAATGATGCTAAAGCTGAAGCTCCAGTACTTTGGCCACCTCATGTGAAGAGTTGACTCATTGGAAAAGACTCTGATGCTGGGAGGGATTGGAACTCAACAGGCATTACAAGATTCTCAAAAAGCTGTTTTGCCTCTTAATGCTGAACAAGTACAAATTAGAAAGGTGGTTTTACAAAACAGATTGACTTTAGATATTCTGACAGCTACACAAGGAGGAAATTGTGCCATTATTCATACCCAGTGCTATACAATATACCTCTTATGAGAAATAATGGTACTCATTTTACTAAACACATGAACAAGGTGACTGAGGCTATGGATACTCCTGAAGCCTCAGTTGCCTCACTCTGGGAGAAGTTGACTAGTGGAAACTATCTTAATTACAATAATTCTGATTGTTCTATTTTTGCTGTTTGCTCCCTGCATCTGTAACTGTGTAGCTGGATTTGTTTCTCGTCGCATGAAGGCTTTTAAGTTACAAATGGTTGTCCAAGCTCCTACAAGTGCCACAGCTTCCTCGAACTATTATTTGGGGCCCCTGGGACAGATCCTCAATGTGAGGGTTAGGAGAATATGTTACCTCAACAATTTAGGGACAATGCCACTTACAGCTCGGAAGAAGTTATGGAACAAGAACGACATACCTTTCCCTTGGCAACATAATTCTCCTAAAAGAAAAAAGAGGAATGAGTCAATTCTTAGGCAGGTTGATAAGAAGTCTGGGGGTCCCCAAGGAGAGAGGGATCTGGAATTCTCAAGGAAGAGGAAAGGACAAGCTTTTTATTTCGTCCTCTAAATTCCTTAGTCTTTAGTCACATAAAACATTTTCATCTTTAAGGCTCCTTAAACTGATGAATACACAACAACTCAGTTTAAACTCTGTACTAAGGATTATATAGCAACAATGTATCCTGCTTGAGGACAGTTTCTCCTTCCTGAAAACATTCTGGCTAATCCTGCAACAGTCAGAAAACTAAGATCATGGCATCTGGTCCCATCACTTCATGGCAAATAGATGAGGAAACAGTGGAAACACTATCAGACTTTATTTTTGGAGGCTCCAAAATCACTGCAGATGGTGACTGCAGCCATGAAATTAAAAGACATTTACTTCTTGGAAGGAAAGTTATGATCAACCTAGATAGCATATTAAAAAGCAGAGACATTCCTTTGCCAACAAAGGTCCATCTAGTCAAGGCTATGCTTTTTCCTGTGGTCATGTATGGATGTGAGAGTTGGACTGTGAAGAAGGCTGAGGGCCAGAGAATCGATCTTTTGAACTGTGGTGTTGGAGAAGACTCTTGAGAGTTCCATGGACTGCAAGGAAATCCAACCAGAGAATATGAAGCTAACTTGAAAATTCACATGTGTCCAGTATCCTATTATAAAAACAAATTAGTGATCCTGAAGAAGAAAAACTCACAAAGTCAAACTTATTTATTCAAATAATCTGTACCTCAGAGAAATGACTGACCCAAAAAAGAAACTTAAAGAGGAAAAATCTACATTTTGTCCTACAGTTCCTCAGCCTAGAAAAGTTTTGCATTTCTTAATTAAATAGAGTGTTTTCCAAGATGGGCCATGAGTAGAAGGACCTTCTTAATATCAGCTATGAATTACCAAGACTTCCAAAAGAATAGATGGCCTGTAATTGGATGACAAAGGAAACTCAAAATTCTGGGATTATTTACTATTATTTTGTCTGCCATAGGATCAGTTAGTCTATGCACATAGAAAGCATTTTCTAAATGCTTGTTGAACTGAAAAGGAAAGAGATTGTGAAGCTAATCAAACACAAAGAGATTTGCATTTTTTATTTATCAAAACTTTGGTTTCTGTGGAATATAAACTAAACATTATGCAATTGGAATTGTGACTCCCACGTAATCTTCTGAGCTATAAATACCATGGATTGTATCTTTTATGGATCCCTTTCTTTTAAAATTGTGGACCCTTGCATGCAAGTAAAATTCTCTTATCCCCCACCCCCAAATCGTGTATGAGTTAGTTTAAGTAGGAGCAATATGTCAACTTCATATTGCATTTTAAAACACAATAAGAATATGCTACTAAACTCAATAATTGCTGGTTTTGAACATTTCTTTCTCCTATATAGTCAAACTGATGTGAAAATGACAATAATCAGAACAGAAGAAGACAAAACTGGAAACAGAAGAGGATTGGAGAAGATATATTCAATTTACAATTTTATTTTTAAAGAGAGTCTTTAAAACTGAAAATATTTAAGGAAATATAAGTTTAAATTTGATTAATAATTGCTTGCCTAAACTCTTCCTTGATGTTGCTGACTTGTTTCATTCTTTCCTTTCTGTTTATTTTTTTCTTAATTTTCCTTTATGAGTTAATACAATATAGTTCTCTCGACAACCATATTCAGTTGGTCCCTATTTCCAACAATGTCTCCCACATAGAGGGCTTCAATTGCAGGCTCTCTTGTACTAACCTAGTTTAGGCCCTCAGTACTAGCTATCATTATTTTGTGTGTGTGTGTGTGTGTGTGTGTGTGTGTACTTAGCTGTTTCCCATTGATGATAGCCAAACAGTGTCAGACTTTATTTTTTTGGGCTCCAGAATCACTGCAGATGGTGATTGCAGCCATGAAATTAAAAGACGCTTACTCCTTGGAAGAAAAGTTATGACCAACCTAGACAGTATATTCAAAAGTAGAAACATTCCTTTGCCAACAAAGATCAATCTAGTCAAGGCTATGGTTTTTCCTGTGGTCATGTATGGATGTAAGAGTTGGACTGTGAAGAAAGCTGAGTGCCAAAGAATTGATGCTTTTGAACTGTGGTGTTGGAGAAGACTCTTAAGAGTCCCTTGGACTACAAGGAGATCCAACCAGTCCATTCTGAAGGACATCAACCCTGGGATTTCTTTGGAAGGAATGATGCTAAAGCTGAAGCTCCAGTACTTTGGCCACCTCATGTGAAGAGTTGACTCATTGGAAAAGACTCTGATGCTGGGAGGGATTGGGGGCAGGAGGAGAAGGGGACAACCGAGGATGAGATGGCTGGATGGCATCACTGACTCGATGGACATGAGTCTGAGTGAACTCTGGGAGATGGTGATGAACAGGGAGGCCTGGCGTGCTGCGATTTATGGGGTCACAAAGAGTCGGACACGACTGAGCAACTGAACTGAACTGAACTGAACTACCAGGCTCCTCTGTCCATGAGATTCTCCAGGCAAGAATACTGGAGTATGTAGCCATTCCTTTCTCCAGGTGTGATCTTCCCCACCCAGGGATCAAACCCAGGTCTCCTGCATTGCAGGCAGATTTTCTACTGTCTGAATGGAAGGAATGATGCTAAAGCTGAAGCTCCAGTACTTTGGCCACCTCATGTGAAGAGTTGACTCATTGGAAAAGACTCTGATGCTGGGAGGGATTGGGGGCAGGAGGAGAAGAGGACAACCGAGGATGAGATGGCTGGGTGGCATTACCGACTCGATGGACGTGAGTCTGAGTGAACTCCGGGAGATGGTGATGGACAGGGAGGCCTGGCGTGCTGCGATTCATGGGGTCGCAGAGAGTTGGACACGACTGAGCAACTGAACTGAACTGAACATATTCATAGTGTGTATTAGTTGACCAGTTGTGTCTGACTCTGTGCAACCCCATGGACTGTAGCCTGCCAGGTTCCTCTGTCCATGGTATTTCCCAGGCAAGAATACTAGAGTGGGTTGTCATTTCCTCCTGCAGGAGATCTTCCTGACCCAGGGATCAAACCTGTAAGGCTCTTTATGGTCTGAGCCACTAGGGAAGCCTATTCATATTTATGTATCCTTGTAGAAAGAATGTCACAAAACCCAAGACATTCTAAAGTTTAGGTAATAGATGGCTCACAAATCATGGACCTAGAGGGAAAGAACTCAGTGATGAGGTAGCTGGAAGAGAGTGGAATGGGTAAGGAGTATAAGGAACACACCTAAGAAATTACAGACGAGTTCTGACTCTGGACGCCAGGCCTGGAGGGCTGGGTCTGAGTGCTGAGGGCTAAGGGCAGCAACTGGCAGGGGTGACCAGCTGCAATGTGTTAAGACTGACTGGTGCCCTCTACTGTCCATTAACATGAGTGCGGGAGAGGAACCAAGCTGCCTCTCTGCCTTCTCGACTGCATTTCTACTCCCTTCACCTCTTCATTCTTCCGCTACAGCCTTCTTAGTTCAGGCTTCTGTTCTCTTGCCTGGGTTTCTGCCACTGGGCTTCCTGCTTCTGTCTCTGTATCCCATCCAGCCTCCATGCTGCTTCCAGGGTTGCTTCCTCTCAGTAGATATGTGATCATGTCTCTGTCTCGTCAACCTCCCTCGATGGACTTCTCACATCCGATTACAGAAAAATCAGTCTTCACATGGTAGACTCTTCATTATCTTGCTCCAGTGTCCCTGTCTAGGGACATTTCCCCTTTCCCCCTCTGTACTCAACCATTCTAATCCGCCCTGGACTTCTCATTGTTCCCTGAATATACTATATGAAGGGCCCCCAACCTCTGGGATCTAATGCCTGATGATCTGAGGTGGAGCTGATGTAATAATAACGGAAGTAAAGTGCACAATAAATGTAATGCACTTGGACCATCCCCCAGCCACCCCCCGCCCCAGTCCACGGGAAACCTGTCTTCTATAAAATGGGTCTCTGGTGCCAAAAAGGCTGGAGACTGCTGTATCCTACAATGCCTTGCCTGGACCACAGTTTATGACCTTTTCTATCAGGAGAAGTCCTTTTCTTTCTCTGAGACGTACCTTAATTGTCATTTCCTAAGGAATGTCCCTCCTCAGTTCCCTAAGCAAAGAAACATCTTCATTTTCAGAGTGCTTATAGTCTTGTGACCAAGCATCTGTTACAATACATGCCACCCAAGACTGCAATGTACGTGTTTCATTGTCTGACTTCCCATTAACCCCTCTGCACCTCAAAGAGACAGCCAACTGTTTACAAAACACCCAAACCTAGCATACTACCTTGCATATGGCATGGCTGCCTCTCAAAATATGTTGGCTGAATCAAACCAGGGACAAGAGAATCTTAGTTCTAATAGTATAAGCTAAGCAGAAAACAAGAAAACACTTGAGACTGTTTGCTAAGCCCTTCCCCTGCCCTCCACAGCTGTCAAGGGGAGTAGACTGCTCACTGCTCACCGCTGAATATCCTTGTTCTTCCACAAGGAGGCAGACTGAGCCTTGGGCACTCGTTCAATGAAGTTCACCAACTCTTCCATGAGAAGCCTGAGTTGAAACAAGGAAAGCTATGAACACTCAAAAAGAGAGTCAGAAAAACATGGCACTCTAACACAGTCAAGAGAAATGGGCTTTTTGCCTGTCCCTCCCCAATCATCTTTCTTCCTGTTTCATATAAATGTGGGCACCATTTTATATAAAGCTGAACAAAAACTTAGACTCTGTCTTGAACTTCCATGTTAAAAATTCGGAATGTAAATGATTTAATTCACCTTTAAAATAAGCCTGGAGTGTTGCTTATTTTGCAAGGCTGAAATATTTAAACCTATGGTTTTACTCTCACTCCTAAGATCTCTGTTTTTATTTAAGTAATTAAAAACACAGCAGGAAAAAAGCTAAATGAGCATGAAGTATCTGATTTTGGTGGTGGCAGAGGTAGGGGAAGGATTGTTTCTTAATGACAACATTAAATGGACATTTTTAAACTGGTGAAACAAATTTTCTTCACATATGTTTTAGGAATGAACAAAATTCCACATGCAAAACACTCTAAGAACTAATCCTAAAGCTCTAACTCAAGGACCTGCCAAAGGACAGGCTCTGCGACTGCAAGCTGGATTTCCACAGACTCCCACCTGAGGTAACCTGAGAGATGCCTCACTCAGCTGGTCAAAGAGCTCACGCTCTGGGGAAGCCATGGAACAGAGCGCTGAGAGGACCCTGGATAGCTACAGTATGTGCAGAAAGCCAGAAACAGACTTTTCACATCTTGACTCCCCTATATAATGCAGTACAGATGTTCCACATCAACTTAAATCCTCTCCCAATAAACACATTGGCATGGCAAGCCATAATTTATTAGCATTTTGAATGCTGGAAAACTTCATTTTGTTTCCATTTATTTACTTATTCCTAACACCATCACTGTCTTTCACCTCAAGGGAGCAGCACCTGTTCTGGCATTCAAAGATCTGGGATTCAGGCTCATGACTGTTGTGGCTGTAGCTTTCAGGAGAACGTTCTGCTATGTCCATCCTCAGGATTTAGCTTTCTCAGACAGTCTAATGCTTTCAGTTTCTCCTCGCCCTGAAACCGATCCATCACTGTTACTTTTCTATTATGTCTTTCACTCAGACCTTTTACAGTTTTTCTGTACACACTGAGAATAAATTTGACACAAAAAACACAGACAGATTTTGCTTCACTTCTGGTAATTCCATCTTGCTGGACTTCAGCCAGACTCTAGAACCTAGAACTAGGAGTCTATATTGCACTTAGATCCTGTAGTTTGGGTCTTGATAGTTTTACCTCATACCATCCTGGGTTGTTTGCTTCAACACAGTTCTTTTAGTTCTGGGGTAATTTTCTTCACATAATTTTTTTTTTTTCTCATTAAATGATGCTATGGTTACTTGAAACAATCTTCTGTCCCACAGAGACTTGGGAGGGGCTGGCATCTGGCTCACAGCATTCTCAGAGTCAAAGAAAGACTGTGAGGTTTTCATTTCATTGGGTCTTGAGTTTCACTCCATCAACAGTACAGACAACTTCATAAAAATTCTTATCCTGTTTTCTACCAGCCACCTCTCTCTCTCTTTTTTCCTTTTATTGGCATGTGGGATCTTAGTTACCCGATCAGGGATTGAACGTGCGCTCTGCAGCGTTAAGTGTGGAGTCTTAACCACGGGACCACCAGGGAAATCCTGCAGGCTGTCTCTGTTTATAGCCTGCACTAAAAGGGGTGGGGGGAGGGGATTTTGAAAGCAAAGTAGTAAATTTTCTTTTTTTCTTAAATGTGCTGTGTTCCTTTCTCCTGCAAAGCCCGCTGCATTGCATCTTGGTGGCACCTACTGAATGATACCTCCCCTAATTAGTGCACCTGCACAGAAGAGTTGTCCCTCTCTTTCTGTTTTTCTAAGACTAAACGAACACTATTTGCAGCATCCATCTCTAGGCAACTCCAACGAACATCTGTTTTAACAGCAGAGTTGTCTATTCATTCTGTTTCTCTGGGTCAGCTGCTCAGGAGGAAACAACGGTGCCCCTGGGCACAACACTCTAGACAGTCACTGCTGAAGGGAGGAGCTCTCCAGCCACTCACTCACAGCTCAAGAAGAAATGCCCTCACCTGCCAATCTGAACGGTGGGCTCCGTGGCGTAGACCGTGCCCGTGAACCCGGTGTGCTCGGTGATGTAGGGCAGGGCCATCATGCAGTGATAGTTAGAGATGAGGATCACATCCACTGTAGACAGATCTATTAGCTCGGTCTGAAAAAAAAAAGGGAGGGAGTGATACGTATCTGTGCGCGGCACACACATCAGCATGACGGGGCTGAAAAATGACACTGTCAGAAGGCAGAGGAGCAGCGGTGGTGCTACAGAATAATGATGCCGTTCCTGCAACGTTTCTGGTCTCTCATATGGCGATATCCCTAGTACTCACGTGGAGCGGCAGGACAGGACGGCTGCTGATTTTACTAAAACTGGGTTCTGAGAGGCAGACGTATGAGGAGCCGCTGCTGCCTGCCAGGTGGAGCCAGGTGACAGGAAGCAGCTGTGAGGGAGCACCACACAGGAAGCAGCTCTTCAGAAGTCCACTGTGGCAGACAACTAGTTTTTTTTGAGGTAACTTTTGACAACTAGTGCTGGATAGAGAACCCCCTACAAATGTAGGCAGAGTCATAAAAGGAAGTTATACTCTTGTATTCTACCCTAATCACAACCCTCAGTCTACCCCTTACTCCACTCCTTCACATTAATGTCATGTGAACAGGGAAAAAGACAGGCTGGCAGGAGAGGAATAATGCTACTCATGTTGAATAAATTTTATGAAAACTTTTAGTAGAAGGGAACGATTTTTACATAAATTTAAGCCCTATCTGCCTTAAAAATAATTATAAGTATTTTTTTGAGGGGGGGCAGTTGCTTCTGTTTTTTTTTTTTTTTTTAATATTTACGTATTAATTTGGTTGTGCTGTCTTAGTTGCAGCACACAAGATCTAGTCCCTTGACCAGGGATTGAACCAGGGACCCAGGCATTAGGAATGCAGATTCTCAGCCACTGGACCACCAGAGAAGCTCCCTTACCTGCTTTTTAAGGCTCAATTCTCTTCTTCTGCTAAGCCTTCCTGCTTTGCCCAGATGAAAGAAAGCACTTCTTCCTAAGAACTGCCAAGGCACTTTGTGAATATCCCTCTTAAAGCAGTTACTATTCTTTACTACGGTGGGCATCTTAAAGTATCCCCATGTCTCCCTCAACTGGAACGTCTCTGAGATAAAAAAAATCCCATGGGACTTATCTCTGTCCCCTTCAAGCCGTGGCAGCCAGGACAGAACAGGACTTGGTGCATTGTTGTTGGAGGAATACATCATGAGAAGCAGCGCCCTCTGTGGAGGCGCCATTGTGAGAAGCTAGCCACTCTGGTTCAGAGACATCTCCTCAGTCTCTGAGCTCTCCCTCACGGAACTTATCCCACAGAAACTGCATGAGGCAGTACAGACAGCATGGGGGAACTCAAGAAAGAGTTTTTGTTAGGAGACTGAGGCACAGAGCTACTGTGTCCCTCACAGAGTAGAAGTAACAAAGATGTCTGCGCCATCTTTGCAAACGACAGAGATAGCGCAGCATTTCGGCTGTGGGTATTTTCTGGTTGAATGGCTTTATGTGTAAAGTAAATTGATTTAATAAAGCCACCAAGGCATAATCAGCTTCAGCTCCTTAGGACAGAAAGGGGATTAGAGTCAAAAGCTACTCACTGCCAAGGCAATGGCAATCTGTGTGAATAAAATGTCTAAGGACCACAACCTAACTCCATGTTGCGTACCGAACTTCCAAGACTATATCCTCACATTAATGAAGGGAGGTCTACTGGTCCTATTTCTCACCTCCTCTCCAGAACCATTTTTAAACAAATAAGGTTAGACAGAGTAGCAGAGTGACAAGTATAGAAGAAAACAGGGAAGGAGAGTCGAAGCAACAGTAAAGGCCAAAAACTTCCCTCCCTTCCTTCTACCTCTACAGAAACTGGGTAGCAATATTTGAAATTTCTCTTTAAGGATGTAAGAATCAGCCCTCTGTGGTGAGGACAGCTCGGGGACAAATGTTTATACACACACACAGACACACACACGTATTGCCTGTATATATATCAAAGACTGGCTACATAAACAATTTTCTGAGAAATAAATTTAACATCCAAACTGTGTGTTTACTTTCACTCAATGATATCCCATAAAGATTATTTTTAAACTTCTTGCACACAGACACTTTGGTTCTGTGTGTGTGTGTGCACTTGTGTGCTCACATGTGTCTGACTTTTTGCGACTCCATGGACTATTGCCAACCAGGCTCCTCTGTCCACGGGATTTCCCAGGCAAGAAAAGTGGAGTGGGTTGCCATTTCCTCCTCCAGAGATCTTCCTGACCCAGGGATAGAATGCATGTCTCTTGCATCTCTTTCACTGGCAGGCAGATTCTTCACCCCTGTGCCACCTGGGAAGGCCAATACAGACACCTGGGTCCTACAGACCATGAATTGGAGCAAAACAACCATCATTTATTGGTTGCTTACTGTACTATCCAAGACTTTATGCACAGTCTGTGGCACACTTTGGGGGAATACAAAAATGTTTAAAGTAGCTGTAATAGATTGTAAATTCCATGAAGACTAGAATTTTAGTTCTGTATGGCTCAGCCACAAGTCATCCAAGGCTGGACTGTGTAGTGAGTCCCTCTCTCCTGACTCCAAGACTCTATTTTCTCCTGATCGTACAATGCCCTGGTTTCCCTTTAAGTACTACTAATTGTCATGGGCTACCCTGGTAGCTCAGATGGTAAAGAATCTGCCTGCAGTGCAGGAGACCCCAGTTAGATTCCTGGGTTGGGAAGATTTGCTAGAGAAGAGATAGGCTACCTACTCTAGTATTCTTGGGCTTCCTTAATGCTCAGCTGGTAAAGAATCCACCTGCAATGCGGGAGACCTAGGTTCAATCCCTGGGTTGGGAAGATCTCCTGGAGAAGGGAAAGGCTACCTACTCCAGTATTCTGGCCCAGAGAATTCCATGGACTGTATAGTCCATAGGGTCGTAAAGAGTCAGACATGACTAAGCAACTTTCCCTAACATGTCATAAACTACAAATTCTGATGCAAGTTGTAAAAAAGCCCTATGGATCTAGAATCCAACATATAATACTGCTGTTTTTAGCTTGGCAAAAGTGAACTGTGGAATGGTGACTGTTTAATTTCAAAGTTTAGTAGGAGTCTATGGAGCAAGTCAAAAAGACTCCAGAACCCCAAGCCAGGGATCCTCCGCTGTTGGTCACAAGCTGAAGGTTGCAGTGGTCAATGCCACAGGCAGTAAACTGAAAAATAAAAGCACCTGGAAATAGGGATCTTTGAACAGATGGGGGACTGGCCCACCAGCTCCTAAGTGACAAATGAAGACGACAAAATTTTATCAGCAGTTAGGAAGAGCTCAGGATTTTGCTGTCTCCTTCACCCTTGCTCCTATTACTTCACCAAACTCTCTCCCTTATCTGCCAACTTCAACGACCACGTCCTTTTCTGTTTTTCTTCGCTCTCTTTTGCTCTGATGTCCTCACATACGTCAAAGAGACACAGAGAGAAAGTTTATCTAAAGGGTATCGACAGAAATTGTAGAAATGGAAAGAGAAGTAGGAAGAAAGGACAAAACTAAGAGACACAGCACACCCAGTTTCTTCTCTCTCTGGCGTTGAACTGTGAAAGTCTGTGTGACAGGCACTGACACCCCCAGGGCACATGGAAAGAGCAGTGATTTCCCCGGGAACCTGGACAGGCTACTGGCGTCCCCAGTTCTCCTTTGTGCTGAGAACTCCACCCAGGCCACTCTGGGGATTAGGCCTGTCAGTTGAGATGTTTCCTTTAAGACTAATGCAAACTGATCTTCGTTTCCTTTAGAACAATGGAACTGGACTCAGACACTTTAACAAGTCTCATTGTGATGATAATATGTAAGCAACAGATATCTGTAACTCAGTTCAGAATCTGTGAATTTCAAGCAATATTTCATGTGTGATTAAGTCAGCAAGAAGTTTTCCAGTTTACTGTACTAGCAGAATAACAGCAATTCCCAATTATCCAAGAGTAGAAAAAGTCTGGCTAACCTAAGACAGAGGCATTATCCAATGGGCTCTCTGCAATCTTGGATGTGAAACCTGTAGATTCGGAGGGCGGACTCTATTCATTGTATTCCATCATACCCCATGCTTGAGCATCTGTGGATTTTGGTACTCATGGGGGCTCCTAGAACCCATCCCCTTAGATACTACGGGATGACTCTAATTACAAAAGTGAAAGACTTAAGTTATTCTTTACCTTGCTCAACACTATGCCCCAGTGTGAATGTCACAGGGGATTATAAAAAGAGCTAGGAAGGGAATGACTTCAGTGATTTATGGACAATACAAAAAGCTCCTAAATGATCGAATTTTAGTTGTATAACAAAGTGCCTAGGATAAGATTCATTTTGATTTCAAAATAAGAAGTTCAGCCCCTTAAAATTATTTCTTGTCTTCACTTTGAGAGATAATCAGAAATGCTTTGTTCCTACAATAAGATTCACTTCACTCTTACCTCTGGTAGGCAGAACTCTGGTACAGAATCCACAAATACATGACCTGAACACTCTTTTAGCTCCTAAAAGACATGAAAGAAAAAACATTCTAGGATGAGACGGTCAATAAACACAGTGTCAAAGAAATTCCATCCCCAAATCAAACTCTCTATGAAGTGTTGCAGAAGGCTGAAGTTGGAGGAAAGTGGGAAGGTTATTTAGGTCAACTGGTTCTTGTTTAAGCTCAGGGCAACTGAACATTTTATTCAATATTAAAAAAAATCAGGGTGTGCATGCACATTTCTTGATGCTTCTTCAAGGAAGCCACATGTGGACACATGCTGCTTCCATAACTCCAACCCAGAGCTTTCCAAATAACAGTTATATGGACTAACCAGTAATATCAGAATGGTTTGGAACAGTGATGGAAGTAGACTCCTGGGTTTTACCTAAGATCTAAGTTCTTGTCATGGAACCTGTATACATGACAAGCATGTCTACTGATTCTGTTCTGCAATTAGACTGGGAGTCCAGAGTACAGATAAATGAACTGGAACCCCTTTCTCCTCCTACCAAGGTGTGAGGGGCAAATAAGGAAGGAGATGAAGAATACAGGATAGGGATTAAAACACCCCCCCACCCCCACCACCATTCAAAAGAAAATGGTATATTTATATACTGCAACTCCCGACACTGCCTATGACCTACAGTATTTAATAGGCCTGTCTTCAAATTCTTTCACAAACAGACCTTGAGAAAAGAGTGTGTGAAAGCTTATAAGAGAGGTGCTAAAAAAAAAAAAATAGCAGGAGGAAGGGCAAGTGATAAAGGGCAAAGAAGCTGGCCGATAATAGATGTGTCACACAGCCACATTCCACCGGCAACAGGGAGACTCTGAGAAATGGTATCAAACGTACACCCAGGAGTGATTCTACCCAGAGGCAAGGGACCTGGGATATTTATACAGCAATTGCTGCATCTAGGGTAGCTTCAGGAAAAAACTGTCAGGCAGAGCCATACAAATGCCAACAGCTGGAATTATGATAGAGGACACTGAAGAGACTGGAGTGGGCGCCCAGGAGGCCACCAGAGGTGCTGTTTTCTCGTGATGACACTGTACTGAGATCTATGCAGGAGCTGTCTATGACTCTATAACGAAACTAGTACAAGATAGAAATCTGGTTGACTGTTTTTCCCAGAAAGGGAAAAATACAGTTGGAATTGTGTTTCACTGTGTTTTCATTAGTCATTGAACAGAAATTTCTGTATATTCATATATCTCTACTTATACACTGGAGTTGGAAAGATTTTACTCTCAATCTTTACCTGAAAATATGGCATTAACTGTCTGCTCTCCTCCTTTTGAATTTTACAAGTCTCCTATCAGAAGCTTAGAGAACATTTCCTGCTCTTGCTTCCACTGTAAACTCCGGTTCCTCTCCTTATATGACTACCATTTAACCAGTGAAATGCCGAGCCAAAAAGAGACTGAAACCATTTGTAATTACAATATACCTGCCAGTGAAAAACAAATGAGCAATTGCGGTTAATGGAGGAAGACCCCCAACTCCCTTGGGATGAGATTAAAAACAATTAAAGACAAATCACGGGAAATTGCAAAGCACTGCCCGGCCTTTTCATCGGTTGTGTAATCTTCTTCCCCACATTGCCCATGCCCTGCCATGTACCAGGGTGTGGGGTCTGCACCTCGCGAGACAGATCCTCCTCTGAGGTGCTCATCTTTCCTGGCTTGGAGCAGCGAATTTGCCATTCTGAGCACTTACAATGTCACTGTATTTTATTTGCCACTCCCTCCTAATGAAATGCTCTCACAGACACATGCGAGTCATCTTGCTCACAATGCATGGGTAATGGGATGCTTCTGAACCTTTCTCTGGGAACAATGATTTACAGCCAGCAGGAGACCTGAAATTTCATCAGGTGCACAGGCTCTTGAATGTCACCTAATTTTATAGTTAGGCTGTGAGGGAAATCTGATTTCAGGTCATGCATCTGGCTTGCACTTGAAGCTGGGGTGAGGGGGCAGGTACAGGAATTAATTCTGTAAAAAGAGCTCCTCTTTATTTAACAATATCTATTAGGAGAAGGAAATGCCTTATTCAGATGAATCATTTTAAGGATCCTCATATTCAGTCTTCTAATTATGAAACTGGGGAGAGGAAGAATGACATGGAGGTCTAAGAACAGCATGGATAAGCTTTACAGTGTCTAATCTTCCTTTATCTCTCATTTTTTTCAGAAGAAAATTGGGCTAGATAAGTTTTAACTTTTGTTTGGCACCTCTGGTCTCTCATATGGAACTTAAATGCCTGAAAATTGATTTGAGGAAGGACATACCATGAAGACACTCTAACGGCAAAGATTTAACAGCCTTGAAAAAAAAAAAAAGTAATTTGAGTCATTCAGTTTAGGCCTATTAGTGATTAAAGCCATTAAGAGAACTCCAAATTCCTAGATTCTTGTTAAAAGAACCATTTTCTTTTTTCACAAATTATAAGAGTGTCCATGTCAGGCTACCACGATCATAGCTCATAGCCTGGAAGGCCCTTTGTTCACGTTTACCTAAACACGTGTTTCCCTCTCACGCCCCCAGAGCACATGGCCTCGAAGTGAAACTCCTGGCTCTTCAGTCTATTCTCCACTCTGCAGTCAAAGTGGTCTGAGCAGAGGATGACCCTGCCTTCAGCAACCCTCTGTGGCCCTTCATTACCCAAAGAAGACAACCCGAAGTTTTGACAACGCCCTATGTGACCTGGCCCCTAGAAGAGCGGTTTAAAACTCAGTCGTGTTTGGTAGGCTTTAAAGTTATTTTTTAAAAAAGTTCACTCCTTACAGGAAGAGTCAGTACAGCCTCAAAACAAAATGAGCTGGATGGAATTCTCCAACAAGCAATGCCACTGAAACACTCATCACAATTCTAGAAATAATAGTTTTCTTTTTGAGGTGATAAAATGTACTTACAGCTGAAGTCCCTAGATTTTACACGTGTGAAAACTGGTTTCTGTGTCTGAACACCGAGACTCCTTAAAAAGCTCTTAAAAACAGTAATTACCAAGTACTGAAGACGCTACACGGGTCACAGGAGTTTTTAGGGAGAAGACAAAGGGCCCATTCGTCACATTACTGTCGGGTGACTCCAGAACGACAAGCTGGCTTTCCAGTGGGTGTAGATAGACTTCAGCTTATCATTACCTTGTCCAAGAAAGCATTTCCATCCTTTAGAGACCAGCCAGGAAGATTGGACAGTCTGGGACTGCAAAACAAAAGATTAAATTATCCTAAATAGATTATAATCCTCAGTGATTTCATGGTGACTGTACCGGCTCCACAAAATGAAAAACAGTTTGAAAGGAGTGGCAGCAAGGCTCACCCAAAATAATAATCAGAAAGATGAAAAGTAACCAAGTGGTATCAGGCTTAAGAATTACATGGCAATGGACGTTAAAAAGTCAAAGAGTTCTGCCCTCAACTGGGAAAGTTAAAAGAATGCTATGCCAAATAATAAAGAGAAAAAAGAAAGATGAGACACGGCAGCGTTGTATAGTTTTGCAGTCCCTGGCCCTGACTTCACCTTGCTTGTGTTTGACAACAGGCCTGAGGGGAAGGCTGAATGGGACCCTCATGTTGTGGAGGACAAAATAGGCTCAGAGAGGTCAGGTGTCTGTCAAGAACACTTGAGCTGCCTACCAATCAGAATTTATCACAAATAAAAATCAGAATTCGGCTCAAAGTCACTTCTGTATTCGTTGCTTAAATGAATTAGTCACTTGTTACTTGTGCCTTGATGTTACCTGTACCTTGAGTTTCCAATTTTGGCAAATGAAGCTAGCTTTTCTCAGTGTTATAAAATGACACTGTATCTCAGTGAGTAACTCCTAGAAGGTGAGGTTAATTTCACATATATGTTATATCAAAAAAATCTGAACCAGAAATCATTCACTTTGGCAAGCTCAGAATTACAAGCTGATCAGAAGAATTACACTGGAGGCTGAAAATGCAAACACCTCGGGAGAAAAAAAAATGTTGGTAAAAAGAAAAACTTAATGACCAGGGTGATATGTGAAGAAAACACATCAGAAGTACAAGGTAGATTGCAAAAGGATTTTAGCACTTCAACACAAAATTAAATTTAAAAATAAAGGGCAAAGTATGGGTGTGGGACTAAAAGACTCTATAACCCGAAACCAAATTAATGTATAGCACTTTATCCCCTTGCTAAACTGATTTTTATCAAATTCTGACTTTGTAATTAGGTGCTAGGTACGAAAGTCAAATTAAAACAAATAATGTGAAATATTTGTCAATCTTCCAGGAAAGATGAAAAAGCTGAATAACGTATATATATGCATCTGATTTTAGCAAAAAAGGTGAGAATTTGACATAATTCCTAGTTCACAGAAAAGCTGTTAAGAATATAAGTACAATGAAGTCCCACATACCCTTTGCCTAGATTCTCTGTTACATTTTGCCTTTATCAGTCAAAAAGTGAGAATTCTGAATTTCATTCTTGAGAATGAAAATTACTACTAGGAGAATCAAATTTGGCTGGCATAAATTATATCTGAAAACTTAAAAAAAAAATGCTTGGATATGGCAAAACCAATACAATATTGTAAAGTAATTAACCTCCAATTAAAATAAATAAATTTATATTAAAAAAAATGCTTGGAGTTTTCTCAGAAAAATACTCTAACCATTAGATGTTGAATTTCCATTTCATTTCATAGTCACATGTGTACCTTCTTCACTCAGAGACTTCTTAAAAATATTTACTATCAGATCAGATTAAAAAACCAAGCATTCTAATAAAAGCGTAATGATAGGCCAGTCTCAATACTGTTCCCATTTCATGCATGTGGACTCTTTACAAGAAAGTTATAAATGTCCACTTCCCTTTACAAAGAGAACTGGATCAGAGGACTTGTATCCTGTTTGTTCCCTACTGGACACACACAACTCAGCCTTCAAATTACAGATGATTGATTCAATTAGTTTTGTCCTCAACAAGTGATTAGAAGTGGTATGTTGTGCTGTGCTCAGTCGCATCTGACTCTTTGAGACCCCATGGACCATAGCCCGCCAGGCTCCTCTGTCCATGGGATTTCCCAGGCAAGAATATTGGAGTGGGTTGCTTTTTCCTTCTCCAGGGGATCTTCCTCACCCAGGGATCAAACCTGTGTCTCCTGCACTGCAGGCAGATTTTTTACTGTGTGAGCCACCAGGAAAACCCGTCTACTGCTTATTAAAAAATAATTTTTTTAAAAGTAAAAATTTCAGGTATTACTGTCGCTAAACATTGTTTATAACATCAAAGACTTCCATGAAATATCTGGAGTTATTTTGGATTTGAGAAATTGCCTGTAGATGGGACTGAATGCTCAAGAACCTGACCACGTTGTAACAATAGTACCAAAGATAAAGGGCCACAGAAATGTAGCCCCAGGTAGCAAATGGATGCTGACTACAGAGATGCAAATATTTTTTTTTAGGTCCAATTAGATTAATGACTAAACTATGAAGAGGTAGTAAATGTTAAACTACCAAAGAGGAAGAAATGTACTACTTTGTTCTTAATGATTACAAAATTTCACTGTATAAATTTTTTGAACAAGGAAACAAATCTCTTCACAGAAATCTAAATTAAAGAAAAATGGGAGGTAATGATATTAGAAAAATAATGATTACAGATGAACACATCTTTGTACCCACGATTTAACCATAATTTCTACGGAAAAAAAGGGTGCCATTAAAAAATGTTATAGTCAAAAAAAATATGTATACAAAAATTGTTTTTAGTAGTTTGAAAAACAGGTAAAGTATAAGTAACTAAATAAACAAACTAAGGTCTTTAAAAATAACCTACTGTCTAGAAAAATAGTGAAAGGTAGAATGAACATGGTATGCAATTCATTTTCTCTTTATATGTCTCATTTTCCCATTTTCTGACTTTGAAATGCATTACTTTTATAATCAGGAAATAGTGCGAGAGGCATGACTACATTTATTCATTCAAAATATATTTATAAAAGCCTACTCTTGATTAAAATAGGCGAAGTAGAGAGATATGGCAATAAATAACCCTTGAGCCTGAGGAGCTTGCACTGCAGTACAGGGAGACAGTAGACAGCAGTTACAACAGAATACAATAAACGCTACGACAGGGAGCGCAGAGGTATTACGGCTCATACAGGAAGGGCAGTGTGCAGAGGTGTGAGAAAGCAGAAACACAGAACAGGAACACGAGGCGAAGACAGAGGGTGACTTTCCAGAAAGTGGGATAGGGAACGGCCTCATCATTTAGTGAAGTGTTGAAGGGGGAAAGAGGTATTCATCTTCACGTGTTCACTCATGAGTCTTGATTTATGTGTCAAGCACTCAGAGGCCGGTGATACTGACCACGAGCAAAATGTGCCTGTCATCCTGACAGGGTACGGAAAACTGACCAAGTAGTCACACACACAGAGAACAAGCTGTTACTAATGACGAGGCAGCGCCACAAAGTCTCTAACACGAGAGTGATCTAGGCAGCATCAGGACCCCTTGAGTCTGCTGATGGAGCTAAGATCTGGATACTGGGAAGTCAAGGGGAAACTGGGTCAAGGGGGGTGTGTGTGTGTGTGTGTGTGTGTGTGTGTGCTTTGTGTGTGTGTGTGTGATTTGTCCCTCATTCTGTCTGATTCTTTTGTGATCCCGTGTGTGTGTGTGTGTGTGTGATTTGTCCCTCATTCTGTCTGATTCTTTTGCGATCCATGGACTGTAGCCCACCAGGCTCCTCTGTCCATAGAATTTCCCAAGCAAGAATACTGAAGTGGGTTGCCATTTCCTCCTCCAGGGGATCCTCTCAGGGATTGAACCCGCATCTCCTGTGCTGGCAGGAGGGTACTTCATCACTGAGCCATCTGTAGTGGGATCAAGGGGCAGGGTTTGGAGGGAATAGAGCAAGAAGATAGCTGCAAAGCCCAATCACTCTCACCAGCCTTCAGTATGGATGTCTTAAAAAAGGTTATTCAAATGAAATTTCATGGAGAGTCCCATATACACTACCCTCCCCTTCAACCAATGAAAACGCCATCTCTCTGTCCTTCCCATGTAGCAAGGGGCATCAGAAATGATATCAGAGAGGAGCTCCTGCTTAGTAGGTAGGCTAAGGCAAAGGAGGGATGGGGGAAGGGTGGAGAGCCTTCTTGGCTGAAGGAACAATCTCTGCAGACTGCTCCCAGGCAGGAGCGAAGGCTTTGAAACTGAAGGAATACAAACAGCAGGGGCCTAGAAGGGCATCAAATGCACCAAGAAGAACTTGGTACTTAACCTAAAGCGATGAAAAACCCACTGAGAGAGCTCAAACAGATGAGAGGCGAGATTAGAGCCGTCTTTCTATTAATAAAAGGTGATTCCGGAGGAAAATGACATCAAGTGCCCTCTGATAACACGTGCCACCATTTGTGTGGTATCCTACCAAAAACAGTAACCCCAATCTCATTGCGAAGAATCACGAGACAAACCCAGATTGAAAGATGTTACATAAATAATTGGCCTGTACTCCTAAACCTGGCAAGGTCATCAGAGACACAGAGCTGTGAAACTCTTCCAGATTGAAGGAGATTAAAGATATGACTGAATGCAGTGTGTCATCTGGATTGAACCCTGGATCAGTAAGTTACTTTTCTTTTTTGCTATAAAAGGCATTACAGAGAAATATGAGCTGGTATAGCTTGGGAAATTTAAATAAGTTGCTAAGTTGCTTCCGCCATATCCGACTCTTTGTAACCCCACAGACGGCAGACTGCCAGGCTTTTCTGTCCACTGGCTTTCCCAGGCAAGAAAACTGGAGTGGGTTGCCATGCCCTTCTCCAGGGCATCTTCCTGGCCCAGAGATTGAACTGTGTTTCTTTTCTTTTTCCCTTTATAATTTTTTTAAATTTATTTTAATTGGAGGCTAATTACAATATTGTGGTGGTTTTTGCCATACATTGACATGAATCAGCCATGGGTGGACATGTGTTCCCTATCCTGACCCTCTCTCCCACCTCCCTCCCCATCCCATCCCTCAGGGTCATCCCAGTGCACCAGCCCTGAGCACCCTGTCTCATGCATTGAACCCGGACTGGTGATCTTTTTCACATATGGTAATAAACATGTTTCAATGCTATTCTCTCAAGTCATCCCACCCTTGCCTTCTCCCACAGAGTCCAAAAGACTGTTCTTTACATCTAGGTCTCTTTTGCTGTCTTGCATATAGGGTCATTGTTATCACCTAAATTCGATATATATGCGTTAATATACTGCATTGGTGTTTTTCTTTCTGACTTACTTTGCTCTGTATCATAGGCTCCAGTTTCATCCACCTCATTAGAACCGATTCAAATGCATTCTTTTTAATGGCCGAGTAATATTCCATTGTGTATATATACCACAGCTTTCTTATCCATTCATCTGCTGATGGACATCTAGGTTGCTTCCATGTCCTGGCTATTATAAACAGTGCTGCAATGAACACTGAGATACACATGTCTCTTTCAATTCTGGTTTCCTCGGTGTGTATGTCCAGAATGGGATTGCTAGGTCATAAGGCAGTTCTATTTCCAGTTTTTTAAGGAATCTCCACATGGTTCTCCACAGTGGCTGTATTAGTCTGCATTCCTACCAACAGTGTAAGAGGTGAACTGCGTTTCTTATGTCTGCTGCATTAGCAGGAGGGTTTTTTACAACTAGTGCCATCTGGGAAGCTCAATATAGCTCAGAATCTAGGATGATATCAATGTAAGTTTCTGGATTTTGATTATTGTGCTGTGGTTATGTAAGAGAATGTCCTCTTATAAAACATGAACTTGAGTATTTAAGGGGCAAAGAAGCATCATGTCTGTATCTTTCAAATGGGTCAGAAAAAACTATATGTGTATGTATTAAGAGGAAGTGATAAAGTGAATGTGATAAAATGTCAATAACTGGTAACAATAATTGGGAATTGTTTGTACTATTCTCGCAGTTCAGTTCAGTTCAGTTGCTCAGTCATGTCCGACTCTTTGCGACCCCATGAATCGCAGCACACCTGCGATGGACAGGCCTCCCTGTCCATCACCAACTCCCGGAGTTCACTCAGACTCACATCCATTGAGTCCGTGATGCCATCCAGATATCTCATCCTCGGTCGTCCCCTTCTCCTCCTGCCCCCAATCCCTCCCAGCATCAGGGTCTTTTCCAATGAGTCAACTCTTCGCATAAGGTGGCCAAAGTACTGGAGCTTCAGCTTTAGCATCATTCCTTCCAAAGAAATCCCAGGGTGGATCTCCTTCAGAATGGACTGGCTGGATCTCCTTGCAGTCCAAGGGACTCTCAAGAGTCTTCTCCAACACCACAGTTCAAAAGCATCATTCTTCAGTGCTCAGCCTTCTTCAAAGTCCAACTCTCACATCCATACATGACCACAGGAAAAACCATAGCCTTGACTAGACGGACCTTAGTTGGCAAGGTAATGTCTCTGCTTTTGAATATACTATCTAGGTTGGTCATAACTTTTCTTCCAAGGAGTAAGCGTCTTTTAATTTCATGGCTGCAGTCAGCATCTGCAGTGATTTTGGAGCCCCCAAAAATAAAGTCTGACACTGTTTCTACTGTTTCCCCATCTATTTCCCATGAAGTGATGGGACCAGATGCCATGATCTTCATTTTCTGAATGTTGAGCTTTAAGCCAACTTTTTCACTTTCCTCTTTCACTTTCATCAAGAGGCTTTTTAGCTCCTCTATTCTCGCAAGTTTTCCATAAATCTGAAGTAACTCCAAAATAAAACATCACCCAAAAAGAAGACTCTGGTTTCAGACAGGGGCAAGGACAGAATTGAAGAAACTGGTTAGAAGGCTTCAGCAGTAATGCATGTAAAAGAGGATGAGACCACCACAGTGGCACTTACAAGAAGTGACGGGATTCTAGCACTATCTAGGAGGTAAAAAACGACAAGGCTCAATGAAAGATTTGGCTTCTCTGGTGGCTCAGTAGTAAAGAACCCACCAGCCAATGCAGGAGACTTGGGTTCAATCCCTGGGTCAGGAAGATTCTGTGGAGGAGGAAACGGCATCCCTATTCTAGTATTCTTGTCTGGGAAACCCCATGGTCAGAGGAACCTGCCCAAAAGAGTTCATGGGGTCGCAAAAGAGTCAGACATGACTTAGTGACCACACAACAACAGCAACAACAAATGAAAGACTGGATGCAGGGAGAGAGGGGGCATCTAGGGGAACTCCCAGTTCTCTGGCCTTTCTATCAGGATGCCCTTTCCTAAGACAGGGCAGCAACGGGCGGGACCTGGTCTGGGAGGGTTGGTTCTCCTCTTGTGGACCAAGTCTAATCATGATCTCAGTTTGGGGCATGTTGAGTTCTGAAGTGCTTTCAAAGGTACATTAAAGACAGAAGCTGAGTGGGCATTTTGGATTTATGAATGTGGAACTCAGAAGAGCATTATTAACTGAAAAATATACATTTGTAAGTGACTGTCTGGATGGTTATCGAGGCCCTGAGCATTTATTAAATTCCCTTGGTGGAGGCTCTGCGGCTAAGCACTGAGTACTTTAGAATTCTGATGTGTGATGGCTAGATGGAGGAAACTGAATCCCCAAAGGAGACAGGAGAGGAACAGTCAGAGAAGTAAAGAAAACCAGGATGGCATGGTCATGGAGGAGAGTGATGCTAAATGGCCGAGGAGAATGAGGGTGACAACCGAGTATCATAGCTAATGACATGGAAGTCAGCTGTGATTTTCCTGAGGGATGTCCTGGTGGGTTGTGTGGGCAAAGCAGATGGGAGAGGGGCAGGAATGCTGAAGGGGACAGTAGAGTTGAGAGAAGGTTAGAAAGATATTTTTAAAAAATTTTAAGTTAGAAGTGATTGAGCATAATTAAATGGGAAGGAATAAGTCAAGATGGAAAGATTCAAGATAAAGGAAAGATTATAAAAGTGAAATGACTCAGAGGCGAGAAGGGTTGAAAACCAGAGAAGATAAAGTGATTCATTCATTATCACAAATATTTACTGAGCAGCTACTGCATACCAGGAACTATTTTAGGCACTGGGGATACAACAGAGAGCAAACAAAATCTCTGCCCTTATAAAACTTACCTTTCATAGAGAAGAAAGACAATATGTAAAGCAAATATGTCTCTGTGATATAACGAGAACTGTTCTGAAGACAAACAAAGCAGGACAAAGAGGTAGGGGGGGATTGGGGATACTATTAATATTTCAGCCAAGTAGATCGCCAAGATTTTGAGCAAACGAAGACACTTTTTGTGAGGAACTGCCATGGGCTGCTAATCATCCCATTAGTACAATGTCCCTCTGAGAGAAAAACAATGACAAGAAGAGAAGGTAGAAGCAGATTTTCTATCTACTTGAGAACACAGAACTGGTTAAAGACGGGAATGAACAGACAGGGAAAACATGTAGCGAGGACTGTCTGCACAACCCAGGTTTGAATACCTAGATGACTCATGACCCTGCAGAGCATGTGGGTGTCCTTTTGGGAACCCTCAGCATACCCTGCCTTTTGTTTTCTTTAGTATTTATTACAACTATATAGACAGTTGTTTTTGTAACACAAGTATAACTAAATCTTCAGCAGTGTAATTCTTTTTCCCCTGACGGACTACAAATTCCATGAGGAAAAAAGAGCTGTCCGTTTCTTGTCTGTGTCCTGCGGTCCAGGACACTGCAGATTTTTAACATCAAGGGAATGAACATTTTAATCATTGGAAGGAAACAGACAATGATATTCAGTTTAGTTCAGTTCAGTTGAGTCGCTCAGTCGTGTCCGACTCTTTGTGACCCCGTGAAATGTAGCATGTCAGGCCTTCCTGTCCATCACCAACTCCCAGAGTCCACCCAAACTCATGTCCGTCAAGTTGGTGATGCCATCCAGCCATCTCATCCTCTGTCGTCCCCTTTTCCTCCTGCCCTCAATCCCTCTCAGCTCAGAGTCTTTTCCAATGAGTCAACTCTTCACATGAGGTGGCCAAAGTACTGGAGTTTCAGTTTCAGCATCATTCCCTCCAAAGAACACCCAGGGCTGATCTCCTTTAGAATGGACTAGTTGGATCTCCTTATGTTAGGCTATTTTAATAAGGAAAAACTTGTTCATCATTTTTGTCAAGAAATATAAGTGACACCTACAGTTCCTGAATCAACTCTGAATACACTTCTCTTTTGGATAATATCAGTGGATGCTTAATGTATTTCTAAGTGCTGGGTGTGATTATAACTGAATTTTATCAGTTATGCATCAAATGTACTCTGGAATTATCTTTGATCTTGTCCCCATCACCTTACCTTATGCCTTTGTTGTTGTTTAGTCTCTCAGTCATGTCTGGCTCTTTGTAACCTCATGGATTGTGGTCTGCCAGGCTCCTCTGTCCATGAGATTTCCCAGGCAAGAATACTGGAGTGGGTCGCTATTCCTATGCCAGAGGATCTTCCCGACCCAGGGATCAGACTTGCATTTCCTGCGTTGGCAGGTGGATTCTTTACCACTGAGTCATCACTGTATGCCTCATCTCAGAAAAAGTCAATCCTTCATTTTTAATTATACCTTTTCTAGAAGGTTCATGGGGTTATCATTATGAATAATCACTGAACACAGTGAATTCTTCAGCAGTGAATGAGAACACATGAGATGGTCTACCTAGCTTGTTAAGCTTTTAAGTTCTTAAATCTGCTTGAGATAGCTTCTCTGTTTCCCTTCCTCCATGCGGTATCACTTTTTGCTACTGGGAGTATATCTGCTTCTAAAAGGATCCGCTTCTTTTATAAATTGCTGCTTCTAAATAGCAGCAAGTTGGAAAACTGATCTCTTGGACAAGGTCTTCGTAAGAGTGAATAGTGCTGCCTGTAGGCTTGGGGTAATCTGCCTGCTTTAAGACAAGGACTTTGGCTTCATATATGATTCTGTGATATCTACAGATGATCAGTATCAGATACTGCTGCTGCTGCTAAGTTACTTCAGTCATGTCCGACTCTGTGCGACCCCATAGACAGCAGCCCCCCAGTCTCCTCTGTCCCCGGGATTCTCCAGGCAAGAACACTGGAGTGGGTTGCCACTTCCTTCTCCAATGCATGAAAGTGAAAAGTGAAAGTGAAGTCGCTCAGTCCTGCTCAACTCTCCACGACCTCAGGGACTGTAGCCTACCAGGCTCCTCCGTCCATGGGATTTTCCAGGCAAGAATACTGGAGTGGGTTGCCATTGCCTTCTCTAGCATCAGATACTAATAGATATCTAATACATAGACACCTACCAAAAACAAATGTCAGGCTTTATGATGTCAAGTCCTTGCAAATGATTCTAAAATTCAGTTCTTGGGGCTTATCAGTTGACCGTTTATTTGCTCCTACATGAATTAGCAAGAAAGATGAAATATACATGACCTCACTTGTACTATGCAGTTGCAGGAACATTTTACAGAAGCTCAGAATAAGTTGTATAAAGAAGTCAATCAATAAATCAATACAACACTTTCCATCAAACCAGCCAAAGAATATTATTTTAAGAATGTTTTTAAGAGAACAAAGTAAACTGGACAACACATAGGGCACTGCAATCTTGATGCTACTGGGGACCATTTTTCAGCCAACTAAAGCTCAGTCTATTTCAGATGCATCAGTACATACCTTTGAACAAGTGGCAAAGGAAGGAAGTTGAGGGTGGAAGTCATGTCCAGTCCACAGTCCAACATAATGGTGGTTGATTTGAATTTGAGCACGTTGCATGGTAAGGTTGGGTGCCCTGAGAGGCAATACTGAAAAAAACAAAAAACAAAAAACTTTTGTCAATAATCAGTTACAGAAGAAGTCTCAAAAATACAGTGAATTAAATAAAGCTGACCATCTTCTCTCACTACAACAGGGTGTAAATTCAGCTAACTTTCTACATGGTTTCCTCCTTTTCACAGCTCTGGATACTACTTCCCCTCACATTCAGCATTCTCTACCTCGGATCATCTCCAGTTCTTTGTAGGGTGCCAGTTTACATCTCAGGCAAGCAGAGTTTTGGAGGGGCCGAGGTTATTCCAAACAGATGGTTTCCAGGCTGTAGTTTTCTGCTCCATTCTCACATGACACATTCAAATTCCCCCTATCCCATCATATCCAAATACTGTGTGAAAGTGAAATAAAGTCAAAGTCACTCAGTCCTGTCCACTGTGTAAAGTCAAATTAAATTCTAAGCTAGAATCTCAAACTGTGCTACAGGTTAAGTTTTCTCCTTTGTAGGTAAGTCAGGTGACTTTCCATTAGGAGGAAACTCTGGGGAAAGGTAAACAAACAAGCCTTAGGGTAATGGCTCCTAATGGCTCAGCCTTGTCAGGACAAATGACCTCCCTGATGTACAGATACCAGGCAGGAGTGACGAACACCAGCTCCCAACCAATGAGGAGCCTCCTGCTTGTGGCAGCAGACCTCAGAGGTCAAAGGGACATGAGCCACCAAGGTGACAGGGCAAACCAAACGCCGACTTCAAACACGCTTCACGCCTTCCTCAATGGAGTGGAGATGACAGATACACCACACTGAGAATTATTTATACGGGATGGACTCTGTGTCACCTTTTATAACTTGATTGCTGCTCTGAAGAAAAAAATGAAAGAGAAAAAAGACCTTTTCTGTCACTTTTGAAGTCATCTTATAGAAGCCTCTCTTGAACAGCAAAGTCCAGAAAATGGAAGGATCAATGTTTGTCATCTCTGGACAGACACATTCTTTCTTTCTGATTTAAGTAAAAATCAAGGTCAAGTGGGACTTCCCAGGTGTCACAGTGGTAAAGAATCTACCTGCCAATGCAGGAGACATGGTTTTAATCCCTAGGTTCAGGAAGATGCCCTGGAGAAGGAAATGGCAACCTGCTCTGGTATTCTTGCTTGGAGAATCCCATGGACAGAGGAGCCTGGTGGGCTACAGTCCACGGGGCTGCCAAGAGTCGGACATGACTGAGTACCCACACACACACAGGGTAATGCAACATCAGCGCTGGCTCCCACGTGACCACCCCAGCTCCGGCTAAGCCGTTACAGCTACTGGCTGCTCTGTTGGTTCTATCACTGGATACATTTCCTACTTTTCTCCACAAGACAGTACAGGAACTGATGAGTTTTTATAACTGCAGTTTCTAAAACTGATAAGGCCGAGAGCCAAGAAATTTTGGGTATTTTATGAGCTTCTTTCTGGCCACGTGGTGCGGCTTCCAGATTTTAGCTCCCCAACCAGGGATCAAGCCCAGGTCCCTTGTAGTGGAAGTGCAGAGTCCTATCCACTGGACTGCCAGGGAAGTCCCCTGCAAGCTTCTCCATTCCAAGTTTATATAAGATAATTGTATTTTTCATTGTATAATTCACAATTCATGGCCTAAAATAGTACAGGGTTACTTTCAGTACAAACAGTAGCAAGAAAGTACTAAAAAAGTCCAGGAAGCATGATTTGGGTAATTATACTTTACCCGTAAGTTCATTCTTTAAGAGCAATCAGAGCTACAGATATATTTTCCAACTAATAAGGCAGAGCTATCCACCCCTGCCCTTTCTCCATCTGTTATCTATTGCCAGCTTGGTCTTCATACTTATCTAGGAATCATGTATTTGTTAAAGATAAACTATCTCAAAATCAACACAGAGCAACCTGTTAAACCTGCCCCAAACATAACACGGGTTCTAATAAGAGTTCTATTAAAAAAAAAAAACAAAAAAAGACCCCAGATATTCAGAAAAACCTAAAAAGAAAAGAATTGGAATGTATCTAATGATTATTTCTAGGTAGAAAGATTAGTATAATTTTCTTCTTTCAGCTTTTTGCATCTTCTCAATGTTTGACTACCAGCATTTACCATACTTTTATAATCAGAAAAAAATATATACCTAAAACAAAGCTGAAAATTTAGCCAGCCACACTGAATGACAAAATCTTTTTGATCTTCATCTTTAAATCATGGATAACAAGCTGCAGCAGAAGACAGAAAATGGACATGGCAAAGCTGCTGCTCAAAAGGTTTCAGGGAAAGGAAGTCAGCCCTCTAACTGCTCCTGTCATCCAAGGATGAAAAAAGACAAGGGCCATAACCGACCGCAAGACACTTCCAGAGCATCTCCTAAGAGTGCCGGACTTTGATGTCAGTAGCTCCAATTTTATGAGTCAGAAACAGAGCTTTTTACACAGTTGAAGGGGCTGAGAAGAGAGCCAAAGACACACAGCAAGTTCTCCCAACTCCAGAGATCTTACTCCTGCTTCCCAAACCGCACTGCTCACTTTGTGAGGGTCAGCTCTGTCTGCTGAGACAAGAGTAATTGTCACCAGTCAATGAGCCACCTGGCAAGGTTCCCGAACTTTCTCTGCTCCACTGATGCTCTCTGCCTGTTTCCAACGTGTAGTCGTGAACAGTCACCAAGTAGATGATAATCTAGTGAAGCTTATGAGTGATGCACAAAAACAGTAAGTAATCATGTGACTTTATAAATAGAGAAAAAGATGACAAAAAATTTGAAAAATACGCCTCGCCAGCATTTTCCAGTCCCTAACTTTTTTCATATTTGTAAAAGCTGTAATTTTAGTGCACTACTGCTCTGCGTGCTGCTCTTAAGACTGACAGCTGTGTTTTCTTTGTCTGTCGTTACATCGCACTTCATCTTTACTGGCTACCTAAAAAAAAAAAACAAACAAAAAAACACCATCACTTGTTTAATCCCTCTCTTGCTGTTGAACATTTAGGGTCGCTTTAGGTTGCTCTATCACAAACATGGCTGTAGTGTTAACTTTAGTGCTCAAGGCTTTTTCCATACTGGACTGTTTCTTCAGAGGATTCCCAAAAGAGGCATTAACTAGGTCAAAAAAATATGAGCATTTTATGGCTCTTGAAATATGCTGCCAAAATGTTTTCCAAAAAAGGCTGTGCCTATTTACAATGTCATCAGTCATACAGCAGAAGACCCGTTACACTGCTTAGTCCCATTAGCATTACGGTCAAAACCATCTGGAATCTACCAAAAGAGGAGTTAGTAAATGTTATTAAATGACCCTAAACAGGAAATCAACTACCTGATAAATGCTTTAGTTTGGAGAGGCAGTTTGTAGAAATGATTTCAAGCAGGGGGTTTGAAGCAAGAATGCCTGGGCTCAAAAACTGGTCATGCTCATTATTAACATGTGATTTTGGGAAAATCACTTAACTTTGCAAAGATACAGTTTCCTTACCTGCAAGATGCAGTAATGAATGCTACCCTCCTGAAGTTGTGAGGACTGAATGAACAGATATAGAACCTGACATTTAGTGTGTATTCATTGTTACTGTAGATACAGAAGGGGCTGAAGAGGCTACCGAAATATTTTTTAGGGGGGACACCTAAATTTCCAGCATTTTAAAGAATAAATTCTATTTCGTTGTGGCATTCATAAATGTTTTAGACATCTGTGTGTCCCATGAGACTAGGCAGGGACATCCCTAGTGGTCCAACTGGTTAAGAATTCACCTGCCAATGCAGGAGACATGGGTTCAATCCCTGGTCTGGGAACTAGGATCCCACATGAGCAGTAAGTCCACAAGCCACACCTTCTGTAGCCCCAGACTTGTGCAACTAGAGAAAGCCTGCATGCAGCAACGATGACCCAGCCCAGCCAATAAATAAATACGCAGTACAGCCAATCAACTAAAAAATAAAAAGACTAGGTAAAGTGAACAATTTTACAAATATTTTTCTATTGTTAGTTTTCCCTCCAGGAAGATAACAGTTACTACTGCAAAACTGAGTATTCTAGCAAACATAAGGTTTTATAATTTCTTTTTTTTTTTAGAATTATTGACATTTTGGGGGTAAATTTTTTTTTATCAATTATAGTTAGTAAACATATTTCCAATTCTCTTACTTTCCTTTAAAACCATTTTATTATGGAAAATTTCAAACACACAAGTAAGCAAAATTAGTACAATAAACTCCCATCACTCAGATTTAACATCTGTCCATTTTCTGCACTTCTCTTCACTGCCTTCCTTTTGATGTTGACACACTTCTGCAGAATAGCTACCGTGCTGACAAACCAACCTGATCTCTGAAACTACTGTTTTCATAAGGAGTCTTAAATCTATCTCTTATCCACAACTGAGACAAAAACGCAACTCCATTTTTCTAAATGTCATAGCAAAATTCATTGAATGTAACTTCTTCCACCTTTAACTCATCTTTAGTTTTGATCACCTCCGAGTCCTGTAATAATTTATATCTATTTCTGAAATCTCTACTTTGTCCACTGTCCTTTTTTGGTTTTGTTTCCCAGTTTTGCCCTCAATGCTGTAGTTTTTACTATATTGAAATATTTGAAAACAAGTTAGAATGAAGACTTCAGTACTAAAACAGTCTTCCCAAGGATCTTAATGGAGGCTACATTTAAGCTATGTATTTAGGGAATGCTGCTATTTCTACTACATAACAACATTTTCCTGAGCCAGAAGCAATGCACTGATTTCTCTTTAATTTTTTTGCTCTTCCTTTACAGTTTAAGATGTTTTATTCCTTTAGTTCAATTATCATTAACATAAAGATATCTTTGTTTTTCAATTCTGCTCTTGGTTTTATTGTTCAAGTTTTATCTGTAAAAATTCCTGCAGATGGATGTGCAGTGTAGCCCATTAAGTTATGTATTCAGGCTACAGATAGCCCTCTAATGATGCTCTGGAGGCATTTTTCAAATTCACATTGAGTTCTCAATTTATCCATTTCTAAGGACTATGTGACCTCTATTGTGATTTCTGTTTTGAGCTACAAAGAACTGTGTGTTGTATAAGTACATGTGCTTGGTTTCACTTTCAAATATAAAGGTGGTAATGGTTATCTTCTGGTAATTGATTTCTAATTTTCTTGTGGGCAGGGAATAGATTTTATAAATACTTTCTGATATTTATTGAAACTTGCTTTGTAACAGTATAGTGTGAATGGTTGATTTTTTATAAATGAACCAGTGTGCATGAAAACTGGAAATATATAATCTAATTGTACACAGAGCAGATCGAGTTTATTATCTTACCTAAATCTCCTATATCTTTACCTACTTTTGAGTCTTAGGAGAAAAGAACTTATGGATTTCTTTTTGAAATTCTGTCCTATTTTGCTTTTTACATATTGAGGCTACATTGCTACATAATCAAAATTATTACTATTGAATGTTTTATCATTATGTAATGCTCTCTGTCTCAAAATCTATTTTTAGATTTATTTCTAAATAATATTATAGCTATATCAATTTTTCCTTCAGTAAATCAGTCATGTATTTTTAAAAATGATGTACATATGTATAACTATGTACATATACATAGTTAAAAGTGAATCACCAAATTCAAGAAGCAACTACTTGTGAGCTATTTCTTCTAGTTATTCTCAGTAATATCATTATATTATTTCTTGAGTTTTAGTTGTTACTGACTTTTTTCTACTATGGAAACTATTTCAAAACTGATGAAACTTTTCTATGGTCCATAACCAACATATGTACAAAAGGATTCTCTATCACATTTGAAGCAAAGTTTATGAAGACAACTGCGACTTTACTTGAACTGGGTAACAAAAATTTAAAAGGAATGAGAGTTTGTGTAACAGATTAATGTACCAATTATTACAATCATTAAAGCAACTTGTCAGGATTTTACTGTTTTTTCTCTCAGTGCTATGCAAATTAAAAAAAGATATATCCTAACAACAGTATTGTAGAGTCAGTGAATTATTCTACACTTTTTTTTTTAACAGTTAATGATTATTTACCATCATCTTAACCAACGTCTTTGTTCACCATGCTTCTTGTATCTCATTTCTCTCTTTTAGGGCCAATTCCCTTTTTCCTGAAGTACATCCTTTAGTCTATTTCCTTCAAATGGTAAAACTCTTAGTCATTACCAGCCTGGAAATTTCTTAATTTTCACTTTACTCCTCAATAGTGATGGTGGTGGAATTATAAGGTAGCCAACTACCTTCAACAGTAAATTTATTAATCCAACTGTCCTCTGGCAACTCTTAGGGCTAGTGAGAAATCTGCTGCTAGTCTAACTGGCAATCCATTATAGGTGGCTATTAAAATCTCTTTGCCAATAGTGTTTTGATATTTTATTAAGATGTACATTGGTATTTTTTGGGGGGAGGGAATTATGCTTCTAACATATAAGGACTCATCTTTGACAGCTGTGAAAAATACTGTCAGCCATTATCGTTTTTAATACTACCTCTACTGCATTCTTCCTAGTTTCTACTAGTGAAATGCCTATTAAATGTATGTTGTAATGTTTCATTTTACAGTCTCTGTAACTAAATTATCCTTTCATATTTTGCTTTTTGAGCTCTGTATACTCCATTCTGGATACTTTTCTCAGCTCTATCTTAATTCGCTAATTCCTTCCTATTGGTGTCATATCTGCTATTTAAACTCCTCTACTGAAATTTTCTTTTCACTGACTACTTCTCATTTCTAGAAGTTCTCTTTTTTAAAAAATAACATCTTGGTCTCTTCACAGGTTTGATATCTTCATTTATGTGTTTGATCATTTTAATGTTTTAATTTTAGACTCTCCATCAGATTGTACAATTGTCTGAAGTTCTTAGTAATTTTGTTAGGTTTATGATTCAAATTGGATTTCATTACTGTTGTTTTAAATTTTTGGATAGTGAGCCCATCTTTGGTGGGGTACATCTGTGGGAATTCTATGTATCACCATCTTGAGATCAATCTTTAAGTTGATTTCTCAGCTTGACTATTTATACTTATAGAGGAGCAGACAAATCAGATCTAAGACTCTCAAAGCACTGGCCCTAGCTCCTTGCAGAGGCAATCTTCCTTACTGACCTCTGAACAAGCAAATGGTATTTTTCTAGTACTCCTTTCACTGAGGTACACAGCCCTTGGTGGCGGCAGGGTGGGGGTGGGTGGGCAGTTTCTGGTTTTGCAATATATGTTTCTGAATATTACAACTGTTACTAAGAAGATTCCTATTATGACCTCTGGTTTCAGCAAATTTAAAAGACTTTAATTTTAAAAAGCTGCTATGAACACAGAATGACAATCTGGCCTCACAGAAATCTTTAAAAGCCATATGAATTACTGTAAACTGCATTAACAACAAAATTTGGCAAATCAACTATATCTCAATTAAACAAATTAAAAAAAAAAGAATTTGTCAGATTAGTATGTATGGTAAACTTGGCAATTTCATCATATGGCAAATTCAAGTTTAGTGAACTGGCTTTGAGAAGTAAGTCTGTCTTTTGCAGAGAGAACCATGGACTGAAACATTGCATATGTCCTCCTCTTTCCTAGTCTTCTTTAAAATGATGATAATACATAGAGTTATTAGGATATGGTATTTATTAAATGCAGACACTCTGCAAGAACTTTATATTTAGCTCCTTTAATTCTTGCAGGAATGCTATGAGGTAGACACTATATTTCCACTTTACAGATGAAGAAAATGCAGCACAGAAGTTGTGAGGTGCCAAAGTTGTAGAGGCTGTGCCAGCACATGAACCCAGGAGAACGAGATCTGGACACAGAGCATTTCACCTCCACTGCATGCCACGCCACACAAAGAGAAAGGGACGTCACAGGCCGGAAAACAGCGGCAGAGATGCCGTGCTCTGAAAGGCCTAGTTTGAGTTGGTAAGAATGCAGACTGAATGTATAATCTAGTGAACAAAAAAATTAGTTAGCTGGCTAAGGTAAGGCAAAGCAAAGATTAAATTATTAAATATGTCTGCAGTTTACCATAAGCAGTAATTTTTTTCTGTTGGCTTTCCCCTTCCATTCCAAAAAATAAAAAAAAGTAAAATAAATAAATAAAAGATGACAGCAGCTCTTGCTGTAAAGTAGTTTTACTGATGAAACTGTTTTTAAAGCTCTGTGATGAAACCTTTAACTTGAGCTAGTGCCAAAAGCTCTTTAATCTTGTTTGGGAGAATTTTACACACCATAAAGGAACTTTTCTTATAGGTAACAGCGTTAATGAAGTAAGCTGTAAATGACATCATTGTCATCATCTTTTCCCTCTTTTTCTCAATTTTCTATTTAGCCAACTCATATATTCACTGTGGATATCTGCGAGCAGAGAGAAGCGGTTCAGTTTTCTCTCTCTGGCAGTGAAATAAACTTTAGTTCTTTCTGATTCAATTATGACATTAAAAAAATACTTCTAGCAAATTGATTTTAATGAAATGCTTTTCCTTCTTGGTACAACATTAGAAAACCAATGAGTATAATTAACATACAAATGAATATAGGGAAAAACAAAACTCAAAAGATTGAGAAAATGTATTTATAAAACTCAATATCATTATAAAGGCAAAAAGTCTTACCAAACTATAAACAGAATATTTCTTTAATCTGTTAAGTCGCTAACCAAATTCTTCATCATAGTTGATGATGAAGCATAAGAAACAGTTTCCTGAATGTCAAGAACAAGAGGATGTCCACTATGACTGCTTAAATTCAATACTATACTGGAAATGATATATAATGTAATAAGACAAGAAAAATAAAAGATAAAATGGTTAGAAGTGGAGAAATAAAAATGTCACTGTCCACAGACGATATGCTTGTAAGACATTCTGAAGAAAAACTACTACAACTAATAGTGTTCATCAAGATTGCTGGATACAAAAAAAAAAATCAGCTACCAAAATTAACTGAGTTCTTACATACCAGCAATGAACATTCAGTAAAAGTAAAAAGAATTAAAATGAGAATACCATGTTGTATATGGTAAAAATTTAAATGCATCATAAAAGTAAAAAAAAAAAAGAGTATAAAACCCTGTAAAAAATTGAATAAAAACCCCAACGTATAAAACTTTCCTTAAAAATTGGAAATATAATAATCTGTTGTAAAAAACAGAAACAATAGGTGAGGGAAATTAAGAGGTTCAAACTTCCAGATGCAAAATGAATGAGTCATGGGTTTGAAGTGTACAGTGTGGGGAATATAATCAATAATTATGTAATATATTTGTATGGCGACAGATGGTACTAGACTTATTCTGGTGATCATTTTGAAATACATAGAAATATTTGAGTCACTATGACATGTAATGGAAACCAATACTTATAGGTAAGTTATACTTCAGAAAGAAACAAACTCACAGAAAAAGAGGTCAAATCTGTTGTTACCACAGGCAAAGCAGTGGGAGGCGGAAGGATTGGATGAAGGTAGTCAAAAACTACAAGCTTCCAGTTATAAGATAAATAAGTACTAGGAATATAATATAAAACATGATAAAATTAACACTGCTGTTTGTTATATATAAAAGCTGATAAGAGTAAATTCTAAGAGTTCTCATCACAAGGAAAATTTTTTCTATTTCTTTAATTTTATATCTATATGAGATGATGGATGTTCACTAAATTTATTGTGGTCATCATCTTGTGATGTATGTAAGTTAAATCATGCTGTACACCTTAACTTACAGAGTCATGTATGTTAATTATATTTCAATAAAGCTGGAAGAAAAAAAGTATAAAAACAGGGGACTTAGTTGGAAAAAAAGACTCTATAAGACAAATAAAAGGGGAGAGAATTCACTGCCAGCAGACTGTCACAAAAATGTTAAGGAAGTTCTTTAGGAAGAAAGAATTTATACCAAAAAAGTGAAGAACTCTGGAAATGGTGAAAATAAATGCACATTTTAAAAGCTACTTTAAAACTGTTTAAAAATATAATTAACTGTCTAAAGGAAAAAATGGCAACAATATGGTGTGGAGTTTATAATGTATAAAAATGTGTGACCACCACAGCACAAAGGATGGGAGGGAAAGCTTGAAAGTAAACCACTGCAAGGTTCTTAGACTCAACGTGAAAGGAGTCAATTCCTCAAAACAAACCTACTTGAAAAAAATCAGTTCTCATAAATCCACTGTTTATGGAAATTAAGAATCATATGAAAGAGTCAATTAAGAGCTAAGATTAGCTTAAAATATATTGAAGATTAAATATTAGAGAAGATTTAAATTTTCTGATATTACAACTTACTACAGAGTAATTAACAGTAAGATGTTGCACTAGAATAGCTAATGGACAAGTGGTAAAGGAATCAATAGTCCAGAAAAGAGGTACATATGTGTCTTGGAGTCTGACAATAAAAGCAGCATTACCAATATATGGAGTGCTGGGAACAGGTATAACCTATTTAGAATAATTACTTCCTAACACACACAAAAATTAATTCCAGATGACTTAAGACAAAAACTTCACAATTTGTAATGAAAAATAAAATGGAAAGAGGATAACACCTTATCCTCTTAATTCTTAAAGAGATAAGAAGCACAAAGTGTAAGACAAAGATTCATGTATTTGCCTATGGTACTTTAAAATGAAAGCCTTCAAAGGAGACCACTAACAGAGAGAAAACACAAGCCAGAGACTGAGAGAAGGTATTTCCAAAAGCACTGGTAACCTATTCAGTACAAAAAGCTCATTCAAATTAACAATAAAAAGATTTAAAAATCCAACAGAAATAGGGAAACAAAAGTGGTCAATAAATAAAGATATAAAGAAGCTCAGTACCACCAGCATCAGGGACATATAAAATAGGTTTTGATAGGCTGAATAAGACAATTTCGATAGACTAAAATTAGACTGATGATATTATAGTTTGGAAAGAAGGTAGTCAAACTGGAGTATAAATTGGTATAATCACTCTGGAGAATAATCTGGCAACAGCTAAAATACTGAGGGCTGCCCTGGTGGCTCAGTTGGTAAAGAATCTACCTGTAAAGCAGGAGACCCAGGTTCAACCCCTGGGTGGGGAAGATCCCTTGAAGGAGGAAATGGCAACCCACTTCAGTATACTTGCTTGGGAAATCCCATGGACAGAGGAGCCTAGTGGGCTACAGTCCATGGGGTCGAAAAGAATCGGACAGGACTTAGCAGCTAAGCCACCAATAATACTGAATATATATATACACACTGTAACATACACTAAACTAATAAAGCCATGTGTGGGTATGATAAACGTCAACTTCAGGAAACAAGTAACTTCCGGAGAGGGAGGAAAAGTGAAGATTGGGAATATTGCCTTTAGATACGACTTATGTCAAAAGTGGGGAGAAGAGGAAGAAGATCTGATCCAAAAAAATTAAAGAGGCCAACTGTTAAAATCTATTTAACATTAGTAACGAGGGCAAGAGTGTTTTTCTGTATTGTTATTGACGCTTCTGCAGACATTAGAATTCTGTAACTATGCCTTTCCTACTATTGTCAAACTTTGTAGTGCCCTTTTCTTTATAACAAAAGTCACACAGTACAAAAGCAAAAATTTAACTGAGTTTAATGGATAACTATTTGAATATTAGGATAGCGTTTGCCAGGTATGTTTGTTAATTTTCAAGGAACTACTAGTGATAATGGTTCATGATTTTCATTTTGATTGATTTTATACTGGTCCAGATGCAAAGGGAACATGATTTACAACTACTGACATGGCAATAGCAATGGAATAAAGTGAGAATGCTACCTCACAAAATTCAGTAAGATATTGCCTTGGAGGAAAGAAAGAAACAGATACCACCCAGATTTTTATCTCAAGTTTTGAGATTACGTTAGTAATTTTAATAAACTCCTTGATGCTCTCTGAACTTTGGCAAAACATTTCTCTAGCGAGATTCAGCAAGGCTTTTTAATTTTATGAGAAAATGTTCAAATGCTATTGATAATTATCTAATTACCAGAAATGTTACTTTAATCTATAGTTATATTTATAAAGAATACATATTCATAAAAATAAACATCAATGCTGACACCTGAAAATGAATTCTAAAAATAAAAGTAGACTCTTGCTTAGAAAGGAAAAGGAATTGAAAATATCATTGTATGAATTACCTCCAGTAACAATAAGAATTACTGACATTTTCTATCCAATATTAAATTAGCTCTTGAGAGGGTAACAGGCAGGAAGGTCAGGGGTCTCCAAACTGAGGAAATAGCCTGCAAAGTGTCAGACATTTTTACGTCTCTTAAGGGGCAGGAGGAAACAAACTAGCGGTATTTTTTCCTTCTCTCTACAAATTTAAAAGGAGGTTTCTCTTAAAATGACACCTGGTTTCACCTGAAGTTAATTATTCTCAAACCTAGAGGTAACCAATGCCTTTTTCTTATGGAAATATTTGTCTTAAGCTATGCATTTCCCCCAAACTCTGTCTTCAAGTCGGTTCTGCATTTTGGCTCAGAACCTACTTGACAAACCAGTATGTTATACTCAGATATTGCTCCCCTAATCTATGTAAATGAAACTATTTGTATGGTGATGTGCCCCACTTCAAGATTCCAGTTAATCATTTTATGGCCCAGGATGAATCAACTGGTGCCAAGATTATCCCAAAATGCATCTTATGGGTGAGGGGCCTGGTGCCATTTTGAGTTTTAAGACATTCCTTTCTTTCATTATGAGAAGGCAATGGCACCTCACTCCAGTACTCTTGCCTGGAAAATCCCATGGATGGAGGAGCCTGGAAGGCTGCAGTCCATGGGATCGCTGAGGGTCGGACATGACTGGGCGACTTCACTTTCACACATAGGAGAAGGAAACCACAACCCACTCCAGTGTTCTTGCCTGGAGAGTCCCAGGGACGGAGGAGCCTGGTGGGCTGCCGTCTATAGGGTCACACAGAGTCGGACATGACTGAAGTGACTTAGCCTTAGCCTTTCTTTCATTAACAGACTGCTGGTGACTCTATAACATCCAGCTGAAGACTAGCAGGGGGGTACGCTTCTGCCCCCTTCTGATGCCTATGTCAGAAGCTTTCTCTATCTCCTTTATACTTTAATAAAACTATTACACAAAAGCTCTGAATGATTAAGCCTAGCCTCTGGCCCTGGATTGAATTCTTCTCCTCAGTGGGCCAAGAATCCCGGCGTCTTCACGTGATTCAACAATGACCTTTCACTATCAATATCAACTTGATTGTCACTGCCCAAGGTCACACAGTGACAGACTGATTTTGCACTCAAATCACTACAAGTTCCAAATATTTTCTCTTAAATCATTCCACTAATACATTAGATGTTTTGTATAAATAAAATAGTGCATTATACTAAGCACAATAGAGTTAATATGGATAGGATAGTTGGCATAGAAAAAAATTCAAGAATCTTAGCAATAAAAATATCGCAATTTTTCTCTAGTAATCTCTTCTAATTTCTCCTTCAATATTGCTTCCCTGTCGTACCACTACCTAACTCTTGCTAGGTTACTTCTAAGACAGTTTGGAATAGACCAAGAAAAACTGAAGTGAAAGTGAAAGTAGCTCAGTCATGTCTGACTCTTTGTGACCCCATGGACTGTATAGTTTCCATGCCAGAATACTGGAGTGGGTAGCCTTTCCCTTCTCCAGGGAATCTTCCCAACCCAGGGATCAAACCCAGGTCTCCCACATTGCAGGTGGATTCTTTACCAGCTGAGCCACAAAGGAAGCCCAAGAATACTGAAGTGGGTGGCCTATCCCTTTTCCAGCGGATCTTCTCGACCCAGGAATCAAACCGGGGTCTCCTGCATTGAAAGGGAGAGCATTCAATTAGTTAGTTAAGATTGTTGACAGAGTTATTTCCATACCTCTGAGAAGTTGTACATTCGTATACTTTAGCCTTTAAAAAATATGGTACTTCCTAATGGTAAAGTCCCTGACCTTGGGAGTGTGGTAGCTCCTCTCAGCTTCCACCTCTGAACACAGGCAAATTTGGCCTTGGAATATGGAATGAAGCAGGGCAAAGGCTAATAGAGTTTTGCCAAGAGA
>SJXQ01013169.1:105137-124571 GCA_006408695.1 Aepyceros melampus | reverse complement strand
TAAAGAAACTGGGTCACTCAGACATTGTTGATGGGAATACAAAATGGTAAGTCACTCCAAAAAAGTCTTTCCCAGTTTCTTGAAGAACTAAAGATGAAACTACCATTGACACAACAATTATACTCACGTGAATTTATCCCAAAGAAAGAAAACTTATATTCACATAAAAACTGGTACATAAATTTATAGCAGATTTATTTGTAATAGCCAAAACTGGAAACAGCCCAGAATGCCTTTCAACAAATAAATGGTTAAGCAAAATATACTATATTCTTACCCTAGAATACTACTTAATAATAAAAAGGAATTCATTACCTTCAAAATCTTTGATACATCTCTAGAGAATAAGCTGTGTGAAAAAATATCAATTCTGAAAGATTATATACTAGGTATATAGTTCCACTTACATACCATTCTTAAATAGCAAAATTATAGAAATGGAGCATTACTTTGCTAGTGTGTGAGATGAGTGCAATTGTGCAGTAGTTTAAACATTCCTTGGAATTGCCTTTCTTTGGAATTGGAATGAAAACTGAGCTTTTCCAGTCCTGTGGCCACTGCTGAGTTTTCCAAACTTGCTGGCATGTTGAGTGCAACACTTTCACAGCATCATCTTTTAAGATTTGAAACAGCTCAACTGGGATTCCATCACCTTCACTAGCTTTGTTCACAGTGATGCTTCCTAAGGCCCACTTGACTTCACATTCCAGGATGTCTGGCTCTAGGTGAATGATCACACCATCATGGTTATCTGAGTCATGAAAATCATTTTTGTATGGTTCTTCTGTGCATTCTTGCCACCTCTTCTTAATATCTTCTGTTTCTATTATGGCCATACCATTTCTGTCCTTTATCGAGCCCATCTTGGCATGAAATGTTCCCTTGGTATCTCTAATTTTCTTGAAGAGATCTCTAGTCTTTCCAATTCTATTGTTTCCCTATACTTCTTTGCATTGATCACTGAGGCTCCCTAGCAAAGTAATGCTCAAAATTCTCTAAGTGAAGTTTCAACAGAACATGAACTGTGAACTTCCAGACATTTAAGTTGGATTTAGAAAAGGCAGAGGAACCAGAGATCAAATTGCCAACATCCATTGAATCATAGAAAAAGCAAGAGAGTTCCAGAAAACATCTACTTCTTCTTTAATGACAATGCCAAAGCCTCTGACTGTGTGGATCACAATAAAAAGTGGAAAATTCTTCAAGAGATGGGAATACCAGACCACCTGACCTGCCTCTTGAGAAATTTGTATGCAGGTCAGGAAGCAACAGTTAGAACTGGACATAGAACCACAGACTAGTTCCAAGTAGGAAAAGGAGTGTGGCAGGGCTGTATGTTGTCACCCTGCTTATTTAACTTATGTGCTGAGTACATCATGAGAAATACTGGGCTGGAAGAAGCACAAGCTGGAATCAAGATTGCTGGGAGAAATATCAATAACCTCAGATATGCAGATGACACCACCTTTATGGCAGAAAGTGAAGAACTAAAGAGCTTCTTGATGAAAGTGAAAGAGAAGAGTGAAAAGCTGGCTTAAAACTCAAGATTCAAAAATCAAACATCATGGCAAATAGATAGAAAAACAATGGAAACAGTGACAGACTTTATTTTCTTGGGCTCCAAAATCACTGCAGATGGTTACTGCAGCCATGAAATTAAAAGATGCTTGCTCCTTGGAAGAAAAGCTATGACCAACCTAGAAGCATATTAAAAAGCAAAGACATTACTTTGCCAACAAATATCTGTCTCATCAAAGCTATGGTTTTTCCAGTAGTCATGTATGGATGTGAGAGTTGGACCATAAAGAAGGTGGAGCACCAAACAACTGATGCTTTTGAACTGCAGTGTTGGAGAATACTCTTGAGAGTCCCTTGGACTACAAGGAGATCCAACCAGTCCATCCTAAAGGAGATCAGTCCTGAATATTCATTGGAAGGACTGATGCTGAGGCTGAAACTCCAATACTTTGGCCATCTGATGCTAAGAACAGACTCATTTGAAAAGATCCTGATGCTGGGAAACACTAAAGGCAGGAGGAGAAGGGGATAACAGAGGATGAAAGGGTTGGATGGCATGGCTGACTCAATGGACATAAGGTTGAGCAAGCTCTGGGAGTTGGTGATGCACAGGGAATCCTGGCATGCTACAGCCCATGGGGTCTCAAAGAGTCAGACACAACTGAGTGACTGAACTGAACTGATAGAAATGGAGAACAGATTTGTGATTGTTAGGGCTATAGCCAGCCATTTTTGGGTATGTGGAAGATCAGGATGAGGGATCCTTATAGTATAGAGTTGTTACGTATCTTTTGAGTAGTTCAGAGTCGATATATAGGTTGGCATATTACACTATAGCTTTACCAGATGTTACTATTGGAAAAACTAGGTAAAAAGGACATGTGATCTCTTTTATGTCTTACACTTGCATATGAATCTACATTTATCTCAAAAGTCTTAAAAGTCGTATCTACTTGGAAAACATTTTGACAGTTTCTTGTGAAGTTCAACATATGACCCAACATTCTACTTGGAGGTATTTATCCAAGAAGATGAAGACATAGGCCCACACAAAAAAACTTCTATGCAATTTTTCCTGATCATCAACATTTAGAAACAACCCAACTGTTCAACTAATAGCAAGCATGCCCATACAATGTAATTCTACTCAGCAATACAAAGGAAGAAACAATTGACATATTGCAACAATATGGATGAAGCCCAAAACCCTTGTGCTAAGTGAAAGGATACATGTTGTATGATTCCATTTATGTTGCATTCTGGAAAGGAAAGACTCTAGGGATAGAGAATAAATCAGTGGTTGTCAAGGTAGGGAGAACAGAATGACTGAAAAGGAGCACAAGGGATTTTGGGGTTAAAAGAAGTAATGTATGCATGGATGGCAGTGGTATTCACACACTGTCTATGTTTGCCAAAATCATTAATCTCTAAATTTAAAAAAGTTTGAAAAAATTAACTGAGAATCCTAATTATGAGGATAATGATGCAGCTGAAAACTACCAAACATTTGAGGAAATCAAGCCAATCAATAAGGGGCATCAAATTCAGTAAAGGGGAAATATGCACTGGAATACTGATTCCCCAGAATAACATGGGACAGTTCAGTTCAGTCGCTCAGTCGTGTCCGACTCTTTGTGACCCCATGAATCACAGCACACCAAGCCTCCCTGTCCATCACCAACTCCCAGAGTTCACTCAGACTCACGTCCATCCAGTCGGTGATGCCATCCAACCATCTCATCCTCTGTCATCCCCTTCTCCTCCTGCCTCCAATCCCTCCCAGCATCAGAGTCTTTTCCAATGAGTCAACTCCGCATGAGGTGGCTAAAATACTGGAGTTTCAGCTTCAGCATCATTCCTTCCAAAGAACACCCAGGGCTGATCTCCTTTAGAATGGACTGGTTGGATCTCCTTGCCATCCAAGGGACTCTCAAGAGTCTTCTCCAACACCACAGTTCAAAAGCATCAATTCTTTGGCGCTCAGCTTTCTTCACAGTCCAACTCTCACATCCATACATGACTACTGGAAAAACCATAGCCTTGACTAGACGACCTTTGTTGGCAAAGTAATGTCTCTGCTTTTGAATATGCTATCTAGGTCGGTCATAACTTTTATTCCAAGGAGTAAGTGTCTTTTAATTTCATGGCTGCAGTCACCATCTGAAGTGATTTTGGAGCCCAAAAAAATAAAGTCTGACACTGTTTCCACTGTTTCCCCATCTGTTTCCCATGAAGTGATGGGACCAGAACAAGGTTAAGCTAAAAGGAAGGAAGTGTTGGAGGAGAGGAGAAGGAAGCAGGGGATGATGAGAGATAGACTTGAAAGTCCTGACATCTACTTAATTTCAGAGAAGAAACAGAGAGAACAGAATGCAAGAAAAAGGCAGAGAAATAACATGTGAAAATCTCCTGAAGAAAAAACTTCAAGTCTTTTAATCGAAAGGATACATACTGAGCAGAATAAAAGGAAAAACTGTAATTCAAATTACATTTGTAAAATTCAGAGAACAAAATAAAAGACAGAACACATTCAAGAAAAAAAAAAGATGTTAGGACTTCTCTAATGGTCCAGTGGTTAAGAATCTTCTTGCCAATGCTGGGACACGGATTCGATCTCTGGCTGGGAAAGAAGACTCCACATTTGGAAGGGCAAATAGGACAGTATGTGCAACTACTGAGCCCAAGTTTTAGAGACCACAAGCCGCAACTTCTGAAGCCTGGTGCCTAGAGCCCAGGCATCACAAGAGAAGCCCGCACTCAACACAACCAGAGAAAGCCCATACGCAGCAACAAAGACCCACGATAGCCAAAAACAATTAAATAAGTACATAATTTTTAAAATGTTACCTGAAAAAGAAAAAGGATTAAAAAAAAAAAAAAGACCACATGGCAACTGATTTCTTTTCAGGAACTCAGAATACTGAAGAGCAACATCATAAAATTTCAGAGCTAATACTTATATTGAATTTACATTTCTGTATCCAGCTGAAATATCAATCGAGTATTAGAGTTAAAAAAGATACTGTTTAAATTATTCAATGACTCAAAGTTTACCACACACAAATCCTTCCTGAAGAATTACAAGACACACTGCAGCAAAATAAAACAAAGTAAGATCCAAGACTGTTGGAAGATAACAATCGCGCACAAAGAAATTGGTGAAATTTATAGTTGAGTCTATGGACATGAGTTTGAGCAAGCTCTGGGAGATGGGGAAGGACAGGGAAGCCTGGGATGCTGCAGTCCATGGGGTCGCAAAGAGTCGCACATGACTGAGTGACAACAACAACAAATAGTTGAGTGTAAATAACTGAAATGAAGAATAGGATCCCAGTGGATAACAATACAGGAGGTGGCAGGGGACGGGGGAGAAGAGGTAGGGAAGCAAATAATAGGGAGAAGATCTCAATTAATTCTAGACACCAAAAGAAAAATCTAATCAATATTTTCAGAGTAAATACAAACATAATTTTTAATGTTTTAACTGCCAAAATACTGAAGAGAAAATATGTATGTGAATGTGGAGGGAAAAGTCCTAGAGGGACAAACACGGTTGAGGATGAGTCCCTGTTGGGAAGATACAGGAAGTGAGTGAGGGGTTGGTCTGAGAGGTTTCAGCTTTATCTGTAGCAAGCTCATTTTACAAGAATGTATTCATGTGCTTTTGTGATGTTTAACTAAATGAAGTAAATAAATATAAAGCACAGAGAGAATGATAAATATCATCATCGCCCCGGAGATAATAAATTTTAACTCCATAGTACATTTCTATCTAGTTTTATTTATGCATATATATAAATATTTAGAGGCAAATAGAGATAAAGATATCTTTTTATGTATCCACATACAATGGGGTTTCCTGTCTTTTTATAAAATCACACCTTTCAATTTATTGGTGTTTTTCAGTTCTTCCACACATTCGTATTTCCATACCAGTAAATAGTCTTCAACAGAACTATTTTTAATGCCTGAATAATATTCCATACTCTATGCATTGTGGTTTATTTAACGATTTATTGGATCAAGATGGTGGAGGAGTAGGACATGGTGCTCACGTTCTCCCACAAAAACATTTAAAATACACCTAAAAGTAGATTGTTCACACAAAACAGCTACTGAATGCCTGCAGAAGATCTCAGACTTCCAGAAAGACAAGAAAGCCTCCACATAACCAAGCAGGACAACAGGAAAAAGAGAAAGAAGGAATCTGGGTGGAGCCTGTGCCCCAGGGAGGGAAGCTCTGAAGGAGGAAAGGTTCCCAGAGCTGAGCAAGTGTGGGGAGATCAGACCAGACTGGACAGAGCAGAAGCTTCAGAACCTAGGAGGAGAGCACAGCAACTAGTTTGTGGAAGGCAAAACAGAGAGTACCCTGCACAGAAGGTCAGCACTGCCATCCTGCAATCCCCAGCCTGAGACACTCTTCTGCCCCTGTTGGTGGGGGCTGGGTGCTGAAGCTCAGGTTCCAGAGGGCAGTCCCAGGGAGAGGACTGGGATTGGCTAGGCTGTGGGAAACAGGATAAAAACCCACAAGAACTACTAAATAAAGAGGAGATACTCAGCAGTTTGTTAGTGGATATTTGAGTAGTTTTCAATTTTGTGCTAATTTAAATAACACTGCAATAGACACCATTATATGTGAGTCTCTGCACATCTGTGATTACTCCACTTGAATTACTAAAAAATCAACCAGAATTTTTAAGATATTTACTGCTTATTACAAAACTGTCTTGAACAAAATATTAATATATCTCAGTTCTTGTTCAGTTGTTCAGTCATGTCTGACTCTTTGTGACCCCATGGACTTGAGCATGCCAGGCTTCCCTGTCCTTCACTATCTCCTGGAGTTTGCTCAGACTCATGTCCATTGAGTTGATGATGCCATCCAACCATCTCACCCTCTGTCACCCCCTTCTCCTCCTGCCTTCAAATCTTTCCCAGCATCACAAGCTTTTCCAAAGAGTCAGCTCTTCGCATCAGGTGGCCAAAGTATTGGATATGTCAGTTAATATGGAGTCAAATCATCTTCATCAAACTTCCTTCAGCACTGATAATTTTTTCCTAAATTTCTGACAATAAGTTAAGACTGTTCAAAGCTGCATATCTTTAATGATTACTAAGTAATAAGGTTAAGCAGCTTTTACATGTACTTATTGTCCATTTATATTTCTAATTTTAGTAATTGCCTATTTCCTTCAATCATTTTTCTATTTCATATTAATCTATAAAATCTATTAATAAATAATGTCAACATCCCTTTGATATATATATTTACCCTTTAATTTCAATTATGATATTATTTTTAAAAGAATTTATATCTTCATGCCATCTAATGTGTCATTATTTTTCTTTCTGTTCTCTGCCTTTGAGGTCATGTTAAGAAGGCTGTCCTCAATATTACCAACATTTACCACTTCCCAGTTGGTGCTAGTGGTAAAGAATTTGCCTGCCAATGCAGGAGACACAATGGCAACCCTCTCCAGTACTCTTGCCTGGAAAATCCCACAGACGGAGGAGCCTTGTAGGCTGCAGTCCATGAGGTCGCTAAGAGTCGAACACGACTGAGCGACTTCACTTTCACTTTTCACTTTCATGCATTGGAGAAGGAAATGGCAACCCACTCCAGTATTCTTGCCTGGAGAATCCTAGGGACAGGGGAGTCTGGTGGGCTGCCATCTATGGGGTCGCACAGAGTCGGATACGACTGAAGTGACTTAGCAGCAGCAGCAGCAGTCTTTATCTTGGAGAAGGAAGTGGCAACCCACTCCAGTATTCTTACCTGGAGAATCCTGTGGACAGAGAAGCCTGGTGGGCTGCTGTCCATGGGGTCACACAGAGTCAGACATGACTGAAATGACTTAACATGCATGCATGCATTGGAGAAGGAAATGGCAACCCACTCCAGTGTTCTTGCCGGGAGAATCCCAGGGATGGGGGAGCCTGGTGGGCTGCCTTCTATGGGGTCGCACAGAGTCGGACATGACTGAAGCGACTTAGCAGCAGCAGCAGGAGACACAAGAGTTGCAGGTTTGATCCCTGGGTTGGGAAGATCCCCTGGAGTAGGAAATGGCAACCCACTCCAGTATTCTTGCCTGGAAAATCCCATGGACAGAGGAGCCTGGTGAGCTACAGTTCGTGGGGTGTCAAGAAGTCAGACATGACTAACCACACACACACATACATTCAGTTCAGTTCAGTTCAGTCGCTCAGTCGTGTCCGACTCTTTGCGACCCCATGAATCACTTCCTGTCCATCACCAACTCCCGGAGTTCACTCAGACTCACGTCCATCGAGTCAGTGATGCCATCCAGCCATCTCATCCTCTGTCGTCCTCTTCTCCTCCTGCCCCCAATCCCTCCCAGCATCAGTCTTTTCCAGTGAGTCAACTCTTCACATGAGGTGGCCAAAGTACTGGAGCTTCTGCTTTAGCATCATTCCTTCCAAAGAAAGGCTGATCTCCTTCAGAATGGGTTGGTTGGATCTCCTTGCAGTCCAAGGGACTCTCAAGAGTCTTCTCCAACACCACAGTTCAAAAGCATCAATTCTTTGGCACTCAGCCTTCTTCACAGTCCAACTCTCACATCCATACATGACTACTGGAAAAACCATAGCCTTGGCTAGACGGACCTTAGTCGGCATTATCTCTGCTTTTGAATATGCTATCTAGGTTGGTCATAACTTTTCTTCCAAGGAGTAAGCGTCTTTTAATTTCATGCTGAGTATCAGGCCTTTGTAAATATGAATATGATTCCTTTGATAAATATAAAGCACCCAGCAAGCACAATGATAGATTATTTTCATTCTGCAATAGCCACAAATGTTCATTAGCTCTATTTTAAAGAGTGAAAACCTTAGTTGGCAAAGTAATGTCTCTGCTTTTGAATATGCTATCTAGGTTGGTCATAACTTTTCTTCCAAAGAGTAAGCATCTTTTAATTTCATGGCTGCAGTCACCATCTGCAGTGATTTTGGAGCCCAAAAAAATAAAGTCTGACACTGTTTCCACTGTTTCCCCATCTATTTCCCATGAAGTGATGGGACTGGATGCCATGATCTTCGTTATTGGGGTACAAAGGATTTACAATGTTACATTAGTTTCAGATGTGCAGCAGTGAATCTCCACTCTTTCTTTTTTTTGGAGGGTGGGTAATTTTCCTATATAGGCCGCTGTGGAGTATTGACTAGAGTTTCCTGTGCTTTAAAATAGGTCCTTAGTTAGTTACCCATTTTATATATAGTGGTGTGTATGTGGCAGTCTACCAATTGGAAGATCCCAATCTTCCAACTTATTCCTGTTCCCCTTACATCCCAGTAACCATAAGATTATTTTTTACATCTGTAACTCTATTTCTCTTTTGTAATTAAGTTCACTTGTAGTTTTTTTTTTTTAATATTCCACATATAAGTGATACATGATATTTGTCTTTTGCTATCTGACTGATTTCATCAATATGGGATCTCTAAGTCCATGTATGTTGCTTCAAATGGCATTGTTTTGTTCTTTTTAATGGCTGAGTAAAGCTGAAATTCCAGTACTTTGGCCACCTCATGCGAAGAGTTGACTCATTGGAAAAGACTCTGATGCTGGGAGGGATTGGGGGCAGGAGGAGAAGGGGACGACAGAGGATGAGATGGCTGGATGGAGTGGTGTGTATGTGGCAGTCTTCCAATTGGAAGATCCCAATCTTCCAACTTATTCCTGTTCCCCTTACATCCCAGTAACCATAAGATTATTTTTTACATCTGTAACTCTATTTCTCTTTTGTAATTAAGTTCACTTGTAGTTTTTTTTTTTTAATATTCCACATATAAGTGATACATGATATTTGTCTTTTGCTATCTGACTGATTTCATCAATATGGGATCTCTAAGTCCATGTATGTTGCTTCAAATGGCATTGTTTTGTTCTTTTTAATGGCTGAGTAAAGCTGAAATTCCAGTACTTTGGCCACCTCATGCGAAGAGTTGACTCATTGGAAAAGACTCTGATGCTGGGAGGGATTGGGGGCAGGAGGAGAAGGGGACGACAGAGGATGAGATGGCTGGATGGCATCACGGACTCGATGGACATGAGTCTGAGTGAACTCTGGGAGTTGGTGATGGACAGAGAGGCCTGGCGTGCTGTGATTCATGGGGTCGCAAAGAGTTGGACACGACTGAGTGACTGAACTGAACTAAACTTAATATTCTATAAAGAAAACTGAGTGCTGAAGAATAGATACTTTTGAACTGTGGTGTTGGAGAAGACTCTTGAGAGTCCCTTGGAGTGCAAGGAGATCCAGCCAGTCAATCCTAAAGGAAATCAGTCCTGAATATTCATTGGAAGGACTGATGCTGAAGCTGAAACTCCAATACTTTGGCCACTTGATGTGAAGGACCGACTCCTTGGAAAAGATCCTAATGCTGGGAAAGATTGAAGGCAGGAGGAGAAGGGGATGACAGAGGATAAGATGGTTGGATGGTGTTACCGACTCAATGGACATGAGTTTGAGTAAACTCTGGGAGCTGGTGATGGACAGGGAAGCCTGGTATGCGCAGTCCATGGGGTCACAAAGAGTCAGACATGACTGAGCGACTAAACTAAACTGAATATTCCACTGTATATCTGTACCACAACTTCTTTATGCATTCCTCTATTGATGGACATTTAGGCTGCTTCTGCATCCTGGGTATTGTAAATAGTTGCTGCTGTAACCATTGGGGTGCATGTATCTTTTTGAATTATGGATTTCTCCAGATACATGTCCAGGAGTGTGATTGCTGGGTCATATGATAGCTCTATTTTCAGCTTTTTAAAGAACCTCCATATGGTTTTCCATAGTGGCTAATTTGTTGTTCAGTCACTAAGTCATGTCCAACTCTTTGTGACCTCACAGACTGTAGCAGGCCAGGCTTCTTTGTCCTCCCCTATCTCCCAGAGTTTGCTTAAATTCATGTCCATTGAGTCAGTGATGCTATCCAATCATCTCATCTTCTGTTGTCCCCTTTTCCTCCTGCCCTGAATCTTTCCCAGCATCTATGTGAGCTCTTCACATCAGGTGGCCAAAGTATTGGAGGTGCAACTTCAGCATCAGTCAATGAATATTCAAAACTGATTTTCTTTAGAATTGACTGGCTGATCTCCTTGCTGTCCAAGGGACTAACAAGAGTCTTCTCCAGCACCACAATTTGAAAGCAACAGTTCTTCGGCTGTACTAGTTTTCATCCCCACCAACAGTGTAGGAGGTTTCCCCTTACACCCTCTCCAGCATTTATTGTTTCTGATTGGTACGAAGTGATATCTCACTGTGGCTTTGATTTGCATTTCCTTAATAATTAGTGATTTTGAGGATCTTTTTCCATGTGCTTTAAATAATCTGTATGTCTTCTTTGAGGAAATGCCTATTTATATCTTTTGCCCATTTTATTTTGATTGAGCTGTTTGTTTTTTGATAATGAGGTCCATGAGCTGTTTGTATATTTTCAAGATTAATCTCTTGTCAGTTGTTTCATTTGCAAATATTTTCTCCCATTCTTCAGGCTGATTTCCTTCACTGCTCAAAAGCTTTTAAGTTTATTCGGTCCCATTTTTGTTTTATCTTCATTACTCTAGGATGTGGATTGAAAAAAAATCTTGCTGTGATTTATGTCAAAGAGTGTTTGCCTGTTTTCCTCTTTGAGTTTTGTAGTATCTGGCCTTACATTTATGTCTTTAATCCATTTTGAGTTTATGTGGTATTAGAGTGTATTCTAATTTCACTCTTTTACATGTAGCTTTCCCTATAGCACTTATTGAAGAGACTCTTTTCTCCATTGTATATTCTTTCCTCCTTGTTGTAGATTATATGACCATAAATGTAAGAGTTATTCTCTGGTCTTTCTACCCTGTTCCATTGGTCTATATTTCTTTTTTTTATGCTAGTACATACTGTTTTGATGACTGTAGCTTTGTGGTATGGTAAGTTCCTTACCTATGAACCTTCAAGTTGTGAACTTTCAAAGATGCAAACATGAGTTCACAGTCCAATCATATAAGTCAGTTCACGTGTCTGGGATGAACTACTGTATTTTCAAGGTACTGTACTATAAAACTAAAAGTTGTTTTTGCTTTTTGTGTTTGTTTTTTATGTATTATTTGTGGGAAAACTATTATAAGCCTATTTCAGTACATTACTACATAAGCAATTGTATTAGTTTGGTTCCTGGGCTAACTTTGTAGGACTTAGGAGCAAATTAAACTTAGGAACACACTCTCAGGATGCAACTCATCTGTATGTAGGAGACTTACATATAGTCTGAGTTCAGGGAGCCTGATTCCTCCAGCTCCATTTTTCTTTCTTGCTTTGGCTGTTCGTGATCTTTTGTGTTTCCATACAGATTTAAAAATTTTTCTGTTCTAGTTTTGTGAAAATGCCGTTGGTAATTTAATCAAATTGCATTGAGTCTGTAGATTGCTTTGGATAATAGAGTCATTTTTACAATATTGATTCTTCCAAGCCAAGAACATTGTATATCTCTCCATCTGTGTCATTTTTTATTTCTTTCATCAGCATCTTACAGCTTTCTGAGTACAGATCTTTTGTCTCCTTAGGTAGGTTTTTCCTAGGTATTTATTCTCTTTCATACAATGTGTTTGTTTCCTTAATCTCTCTTTCTGTTCTTTCTTTATTAGTGTATAGAAATGGCAAGTGATTTTTGTGTATTAATTTTGTATCCTGCAACTTTACCAAATTCATTGATAACCTCTAGTAGTTTTCTAGTAGCATCTTTAGGATTTACTATGTATAGTATCATGTCATTTACAAACAGTAACAGTTTTGCTTCTTTTTCAATTTGGATCCCTTTTCTTTTTTTCTACTCTGATCACAGTGGCTAGGACTTCCCAAACTATGTTGAATGAAAGTGGCAAGAGTGGACATCTTTATCTTGATCTTGATCTTAAAGAAAATGTTTTCAGCTTTTCTTTTCAACATTAAGTATGATGTTAGCTGCTAAAACATTTCATTTGTCATGCATGGTCTTTATTATGTTGGGGTAGGTTCCTCTCTAAGCCCACTTACTGAAGAGGTTTTTTTTTAATATTAATTTTTATTTTTTAGTTTGTTTTGCTTTACAGTACTGAATTCATTTTGCTATACATTGACATGAATCAGCCACGAGTGTACATGAACTCCCAATCCTGACCCCCATCTCCCCCCTCCTGCCCCACACCATCTGTCTGGATTATCCCCATGCATCAGTTCCAAGCATCCTGCATCCTGCATCGAACCTAGACCGGTGATTCGTTTCACTCATGATATCGTACATGTTACATTGCCACTCTCCCAAATCATCCCACCCTCTCCCTCTCCCACAGAGTCCAAAAGGCTGTTCTATACATCTGTGTCTCTTTTGCTGTCTCGTGTACAGGTTTATCATTACCATCTTTCTAAATTCCATATATATGTGTAAGTATACTGTATTGGTGTTTTACTTTCTGGCTTACTTCACTCTATATAATCGGCTCCAGCTTCATCCACCTCATTAGAACTGATTGAAATGTATTCTTTTTAATGGCTGAGTAACACTCCATTGTGTATATGTACCACTGCTTTCTTATCCATTCATCTGCTGAAGGACATTAGGTTGCTTCCATGTCCTGGCTATTATAAATAGTGCTGCGATGAACATTGGGGTACATGTGTCTCTTTCAATTCTGGTTTCCTTGGTGTCTATGCCCAGCATGAGTGTTGAATCCTGTGAGATTTTTTCCTGCATCTTTTGAGATGATCATATGATTTTTATCTTTCATTTTGTTCATGTGGTGTATCACATTGATTTATTAGCATATAACAAAGAATCCTTGTGTTCCTAGTATAAATCCCACTTGATCAGTGTGTGCGATCCTTTTAATGTGGTGTTGGATTTGGTTTGCTAGTTAAGGATTTTTTGTCTATATTTATCAGTGATATTGGCCTGTAATTGTCTTAGTTCACTGATTTTAGATATCATTTTCTAATACAAACATTTAAAGCTATATATTTTCTTCCATATACTGCTTAAAATACATCCCACAGATTCTGATGTGTTTTGTTTTTATTGCCATTCACTTAAAAATATTTGATAATTTCTTTCATGATTTTTTTTCCTATCATGAATGACTTTGAACTGTTTTAATTGCCAGATATTTAGGGTTTCCTAGGAGAAGGCAATGGCCCCCCACTCCAGTACTCTTGCCTGGAAATTCCCATGGGCAGAGGAGTCTGGTAGGCTGTAGTCCATGGGGTCGCTAAGAGTCGGGCACGACTGAGCGACTTGACTTTCACTTTTCACTTTAATGCATTGGAGAAGGAAATGGCAACTCACTCCAGTGTTCTTGCCTGGAGAGTCCCAGGGACAGGGGAGCCTGGTGGGCTGCCGTCTATGGGGTCGCACAGAGTCGGACACGACTGAAGCGACTTAGCAGCAGCAGCAGCAGCAGCAGCAGATGGCTTATTGGGCTTCCCTGGTGGCACTAGCTAGCTAGCTTGCTAGCTAGTAAAGAACCTGCCTGCCAATGCAGGAGACAAGAGATGTGTGTGCAATCCCTGGGCCAGGAAGATCCTCTGGAGGATGGCACAGCAACTCACTCCAGTATCCTTGCCTGGAGAAGCCTATGGACAGAGGAGCCAGGGGGGCTGCAGTCCTTAGAGTTGCAAAGAGTCAGACACAACTGAAGCAACCTTTCGCACACACACAGATGTCTTATTAATTACTATTGCTTTCCCATTCAAACAGTGTTCTTGCCTGGAGAGTCCCAGGGACAGGGGAGCCAGGGGGGCTGCAGTCCTTAGAGTTGCAAAGAGTCAGACACAACTGAAGCAACCTTTCGCACACACACAGATGTCTTATTAATTACTATTGCTTTCCCATTCAACTGTTGTATATTGTGATGGCTAATTTTATGTCACTTGGCTACACTGCCCTACCCAGAACATCATTCTAAATATTGCCATAAGTATTTTTTAGATGTGACTAGCATGTAAATTAGTAAACTCTGAGGAAAGCATGTTACTCTCATAATGTGGGTGGAACTTGTCTAAATAGTTGAAGGTCTTGAGAGAAAACAGGTCCCCTGAGTAAGAAGGATTCTGCTTCCAAGAAGCCTTAAGACTTGACCCTATAACTTTAACTCTTCCTTTGTCTCCAGGCTATTGGACTGTCCTGTAGATTCTGGATTTGCCAGCCCCCACAGTTATGTGAACTGATTCCTTAAAATCTCTCTCTCTCTAATGTGCTACCTAGCTAGCTAACTAGATGTATACGTACATGCTTGTATATGTATGTGTATGCATGCTCAGTCGCTTCAGTTATGTCTGACTCTTTGCAACCCTTTGGACTGTAGCCTGCCAGGCTCCTTTGTCCATGGGATTCTCCAGGCAAGAGTACTGGAGTGGGTTGCCATTTCCTCCTCCAGGGGATCTTCCCAACCCAGTGACTGAACTCACTTCTCCTTCATTGCAGGCAGATTCTTTACTGCTGAATCACAGGGGAAGCTCCAGTCCCATCACTTCATGGGAAATAGATGGGGAAACAGTGGAAACAATGTCAGACTTTATTTTTTTGGGCTCCAAAATCACTGCAAATGGTGACTGCAGCCATGAAATTAAAAGATTCTTACTCCTTGGAAGAAAAGTTATGACCAACCTAGATAGCATATTCAAAAGCAGAGACATTACTTTGCCAACTAAGGTCCATCTAGTCAAGGCTATGGTTTTTCCTGTGGTCAAGTATGGATGTGAGAGTTGGACTGTGAAGAAGGCTGAGTGTCAAAGAATTGATGCTTTTGAACTGTGGTGTTGGAGAAGACTCTTGAGAGTCCCTTGGACTGCAAGGAGATCCAATCAGTCCATTCTGAAGGAGATCAGCCCTGGGATTTCTTTGGAAGGAATGATGCTAAGGCTGAAACTCCAGTACTTTGGCCTCCTCATGCGAAGAGTTGACTCATTGGAAGAGACCCTGATGCTGGGAGGGATTGGGGGCAGGAGGAGAAGGGGACAACAGGGGATGAGATGGCTGGATGGCATTACTGACTAGATGGATGTGAGTCTGAGTGAACTCCGGGAGTTGGTGATGGACAGGGAGGCCTGGCGTGCTGCGATTCATGGGTTGCAGAGTTGGACACGACTGAGTGATTGAACTGATACACACACACACACACACACACACACATATATACCATTAGATATAGATATGCACACACATTCTGTTGGTTCTGTTTCTTTGGAAAATTCTAATACATAGTAGAAAACACACTTTTAAATTTTAATCCATATTAAATTTATTGAGATTTGTTTTACGACCCCCAAATAAGACCTATCTTGGTGAGTGGCCATCTCGTCCTTAAATTCCTATATATTCAGCTGTTGCTTGATGTGGTGTTCTATAAATGTTAATTTGGTAGAGGTAGTTTACAGTGATGTTCACATCTTCTTGGTCATTACAAATTATTTTATCTACCTGTTATAAAAATTTTTGTGACAAAGATGTTAACAGTATCTTATTGTGACTATGTATGTCTATCTATGATTCCTTCAAATTCTGTGAAAATTCACATATTTTGAGTTTCCATTGTAAGTATGTATTTGTTATACTTTTTATGTCATCCTCATGATTCTTCTTTTTTTATCATTTTGAAATGTCTCTTTATTTCCAGTAATTCTCTTTGCCTTAAAAACTCTACTGTATACATTGCTATAGCCACTTCAAGCTTGGTAGGCTTGTGGGTCATGTGGTATACAATTTTCCATCTATTTTCTTGCCATTTATCTGTGTTTTATATTTAAAATGTCTGTTGTAGGAAGCATATACTGAGTCTCAGTTCTTTATGAACTCTGTCGTAATTAGACTGCTTACGCTATTAACATTCAATATGCATTTGTGTGGTTTAAGTCTACCATCTTAGCTTTTTTTTCTGATTGCCATTTCATTTTTTGTTCCTCTGTTCCATGTTTTCTTACTTCTATTGGCTTATTTAATTTTTTACTGCTTCTTTTTAATTTATATCTTGATTTTTAGACATTTTTCAAGTGTAAATTTTTATTGGTTTGCTCTAGGGATATACATTCCTAAACTTTCACATCTGCTTAGAGTTAATATTATATTACATCATATAAAGTATAGAAACTTGGCAATCATATATATCCCTTTATAAGCCCCCACTGGTCTTCACGTTACGGTAGTCATATGTATTACTCCTACATAAACCGAACACTCCAACAGGCAGTGTTATAACTTTTGCCTTAAACACGTGTATCTTAAAGGACTAAAGAGGAAACGGTCTTTTCTGAAGACTGTATTTTCGAGCAGTTTTAGGCTCGCAGGAAACAGGAGAACGTGTGGAGCTTCTCCATCTCGCTCCTGGCCCGCTGTGCACAACCTCCCCGTTTACCGAAATCTGCCGTCAGAGTGGCGGGTCTGCTAAAACTGATGAATACACAGTGACACATGCTACCGGCCCCAAGTCCGTGGTTGACACTGCAGTTCACTCTTGGTGGTGTATTTTCATTATGCACTCTTAGACTGGTGCGTAATGACATATGGGGCTCGGCTCACAGGGTAAAGAATCTGCCTGCAATACAGGAGACATAGGTTCAGTCCCTCAGTCAGGAAGATCCCCTGAGAAGAGAATGACTCCCTGCTCCAGTATTCTTGCCTGGAGAACTCCATGGATAGAGGAGCCTGGTGGGCTACATTTTATGGCGTCCCAAAGAGCCAGACAACGACTGAGGGACTAACATTTTCACTTTCATAATGGATACATAATAACATGTATCCATCATTATTGTGCCATGCAGAGGGTTTTCCCTGCCCTAAAAATCCTCTGAGTTCCAACTGTTCATCCTTCCTTTCTCAACCTGGATCTTTTTACTGTCTCAGTTTTGCCTTTTCTAGAGTCTCATCTAGTTGGAATCATTTAGTATGTAGCCTGTTCAGGTTTCCATATTTCACTTAATTACTTAGTTATTTCACTTAGTTAGTTATTTCATTTAAGTTACCTCTATGTCCTTTCATGATTTGATTACCCACTGCTCTTTAACACCACATCATGTTCTTTTGTTTGGATATACACAGTTTATTTATCTATTAACTTAGTGAAGTGTATCTTATTTGTTTTGGCAGTTATGAACAACATTGCTATAAACATCTAGGTGCAGAGTTCTGTATGGACCTGAGTTTTCAGCTCCTTTTGGTAAATATCAAAGAGTGCAATCGCTGGATTGCAACTGCATGATAAAATATGTTAAATTTTGTAAGTAATTACCACACTGTCTTCCAAAGTTTCTGTACCATTTCATGTTCCCACAGCAATGTATCAAAATTCCGTTGCTCTACACCTTCACCAGTATTTGATGTTATCCGTGTTCTGCATTTTGGCCATCCTAAAAGGCGGGTAGTGATAGCTCAATTGCTATAAACATCTAGGTGCAGAGTTCTGTATGGACCTGAGTTTTCAGCTCCTTTTGGTAAATATCAAAGAGTGCAATCGCTGGATTGCAACTGCATGATAAAATATGTTAAATTTTGTAAGTAATTACCACACTGTCTTCCAAAGTTTCTGTACCATTTCATGTTCCCACAGCAATGTATCAAAATTCCGTTGCTCTACACCTTCACCAGTATTTGATGTTATCCGTGTTCTGCATTTTGGCCATCCTAAAAGGCGGGTAGTGATAGCTCATTGTTTCTTAATTTACGTTTTCTGATGACATATGATGTGAAGTATCTTTTTGCATGTTTGTTTGTCATCCATCTTCTTCTTTGGTCAGGTTTCTGTTAAAGTCTGGCCCATTTTTAAATCAAGTTGTTTCTTTGCTTATTATTGAGTTTTAAGAGTTCTTTGTATATTTTTCGATGTTTTGTATGTATATTTGTATATTTTGGATAACAGATATATATTTAATAAATATTTTCTCCCAGTGTGTGGCTCTTATCTCATTCACTTGACATTGTCTTTCACAGAGCACAAGTTTTGTATTTTAATGAAGTCCAGCTTATCAGTTCTTTCTTGGATGATCCCTTTGATGCTTTATCTAAAAAGCCTCTCCATATAAACTCTAGAATTAGTTTGAAATCAGTATCCACAAAATAGATTTGCCTTGAATCTATATATCAACTTGGAAATAACTAACATCTTGCCAATATTGAGTCTTCCTTATCCATATACATGGAGTGTCTCTCCATTCATTAGTTCTTCGATTTCATTCATCAGAATTTTGTAGTTCCCCATACAGATCTTAAGCACATTTTGTTAGATTTTTACCTATTCCATATTTATACCTAAGTATTTCATATTTTGGAGCACTAATGTAAATGATACTGTTTGCTATTTGAAATTCCACCTGTTCATTGCAAGTAAATAGAAAAGTGATTGACTTGTATATATATCCTGTATCCTACAACCTTGCTGTAATTACTTACTGGTTCTGGGTAGAGGAGGCAGGTATTTGTTTTTTGTCTATTCTTTCGGGCTTTCTATGTAGATGATCATATCATCTGTGAACAAAGATAGTCGTCCCCTGCTATCTGATTTCTCACCATTCAGTTCAGTCCAGTAGCTCAGTCATGTTCGACTCTGAGATCCCATGAATCGCAGTGTGCCAGGCCTCCCTGTCCATCACCATCTCCTGGAGTTCACTCAGACTCACATCCATTGAGTTGGTGATGCCATCCAGCCATCTCATCCTCTGTCGTCACCTTCTCCTCCTGCCCCCAATCCTTCCCAGCATCAGAGTCTTTTCTAGTGAGTCAACTCTTCATATGAGGTGGCCAAAGTACTGGAGTTTCAGCTTCAGCCTCATTCCCTCCAAAGAAATCCCAGGGTTGATCTCCTTCAGAATGGACTGGTTGGATCTCCTTGCAGTCCAAGGGACTCTCAAGAGTCTTCTCCAACACCACAGTTCAAAAGCATCAGTTCTTCGG
>SJXQ01013169.1:71799-97211 GCA_006408695.1 Aepyceros melampus | reverse complement strand
CATTCAGAAAACGAAGATCATGGCATCTGGTCCCATCACTTCATGGGAAATAGATGCGGAAACAGTAGAAACTGCGTCAGACTTTATTTTGGGGGAGGGCTCCAAAATCACTGCAGATGGTGACTGCAGCCATGAAATTAAAAGACGCTTGTTCCTTGGAAGAAAAGTTATGACCAACCTAGATAGCATATTCAAAAGCACAGATATTACTTTGCCAAGAAAGATCTATCTAGTCAAGGCTATGGTTTTTCCAGTAGTTATATATGGATGTGAGAGTTGGACTGTGAAGAGAGCTGAGCACCAAGAGTTGATGCTTTTGAACTGTGGTGTTGGAGAAGACTCTTGAGAGTCCCTTGGACTGCAAGGAGATCCAACCAGTCCATTCTGAAGGAGATCAATCCTTGGTGTTCTTTGGAAGAAATGATGCTAAAGCTGAAACTCCAGTACTTCGGCCACCTCATGTGAAGAGTTGACTCATTGGAAAAGACCCTGATGCTGTGAGGGATTGGGGGTAGGAAGAGATGGGGATGACAGAGGATGAGATGGCTGGATGGCATCACCAACTCGATAGACGTGAGTTTGAGTGAACTCTGGATTTGGTGCTGGACAGGGAGGGCTGGCGTGCTGCAATTCATGAGGTCACAAAGAGTCAGAGATGACTGAGCGACTGAACTGAACTGAATCATAGGTGTATCCCAGAAGGTGTGGGAAAAACCCAAACTGAGTATCTCTTAGCCATCTGGCAAATGGACAGACAAGACTCTGAAGGGATCCTAGGGAAGGTTAAGCTTGACTAAATTTTGAAAGGTGAGGATGAGTTTGTCAGGAGTGGAAGTCACAGCAGGGACGAAGGTTCTCAGCAGAGGGAGGGAAGCATGTCTGAAGGTTTGCTAGAGTGGGAGTTAGCGTCTCTCTTATCTGTAATTTGTTTTGACTGGGGTTTGGGGGAGATAAGACAAGACAGGTAGCCAGGGCTCAGACCATGAAGAGGCTATTATGTTTCTTGGTCACAAGGGAGTCTGAATGTGAGAGCGTGGGTGAGGAGGTATTAATTCGTATCCACACTGGAAAAACAACTCAAAGTACAAGGCTGGCTGCTGACAAATCAGTTGCCTCAGATTTGTGTCTGATCCCACACGGGGGTTGACACAGAAATACCGACGACTGACTGGCTCTAAGCTCCCAGACAGCGAGGAAATCTGCTGAGTGGAAGCCTTTGGGGTCTGACAATGGGATAAACAGCTTTGCTCAGAGCTCTGCCCTCTGGGTAAACAGTGGCTTGTTTCTGAGGGGAGGCAACTCTGCTGGGGGTGGGTGGTGTTGGCTCTTGAGGCAGAAATAGTGCTGCCTGGGCTTGTGCAGGCTTTTGAGTTCGCAGGCAGACCGCAGGAAGCTGACAAACCCAGAGAGGCATGGACGTGGTGAAAAGAGCACTGTCAAAGACCGAGAAAATGTTGAAAACCAAGTGGGGAGTAAGGAGAGGGATGCCCACTGTTAATACCATCCTTACCGCAGAGACCTAGGGCTTGCTGTTCCCTCCTCAGCTCTATAACTAAGGCTACCTGGTACCAGGTTTCACCTAAGTGCTTTCTTTACAGAATGATAACAATAGCTGATATATTTTGAGTGCTTGCTTTGTTGCCGTGTGCTGTTCTAGATGTTTTCCATTAATTCTTACATCTACACTAGGAAGTTAAAAATACTATCTCGTGTTACAGATGAGGAAACTGAGTCTCAGAGGTGTGGTATGCCTAATATTACACATGCAGGAACTAACCGTGGACTTCCCAGGGGGCTCAGCAATAAAGAATCCACCTGCAATGCGGGAGCTGCAGGAAATGCAGGTTCAATGCCTGAGTCAGGAAGATCTGCTGGAGAAGGAACTGGCAGGCTCCGCTGGCAACCCACTTCAGTATTCTTGCCTGGAGAATCCCATGGACAGAGGAGGCTGATAGGCAACAGTTCATGGGGTCTCAAAGACATGACTGAGAGACTAAACAACAAGGAAATAAATAGTGAATCTGGGGTTTGGACCCATGCAGTGGGACTTCACAAACCCCTGGTTCATTTCTCTATAACTCTCTAGCATCATTTTTCCTTATGTATGGATGGGAAAATTGAGAATAAGAGTAGGTAAGAAAACAGTGAAGCTGGAATGGACCTCAGTCCCTGACTTCAGTTCTAGTTGCTTTCACCACTGCACTCCATTGGAAACAGGCATACTTTCTGTCTCTATGAGACTCTTGCCTGATTGGAACAATATCTGGACCTGAATTCAGGAAACAGGTCTGTGGGGAGGTCCAGCAAGACCCTCTTGCATAAAGGTGGCCCCCAGAAAGCAAAAGGTGTTAACCAAAGAATCAGCAACATCTACCAGGCAAGGACCATCACCAAAGGTCCTACCTCCCCATCTCTCGCAATCTCAAAAAGCAGAGAACTTAAGCCTTGGAAAGAGAAGTTGGGAAAATATTCCAGACTCAGACATGGACCACACTCTCCTTCACTCTCCAAGGAGCTGGAGTAGAAAAGGACATAGAAGAAAAGCCCTCCTCCCTACCCCTCACGGCTGTCTTACTCTAACCCCTCAAGCTGCACAGGAGATGTAGGGAGGAGTAAATTGGTGTGAGCTGGAAATTTTCACATAGACTTTTTGCTAAAAAATTAAAGAACAATTATGTAACCTGGGAAGTTTTGGAATCTGCTCAAGGCACATTAAAAGAAAGGAAAGGAAGAATCCTGCAGAATCCAGGGAGCATAGGCAGTGACAGAAAGATATAAAACTGTTTTATGAGACTGTTTAATCAACTGGATACATCAGCCACCTACCAACACAGGCATTCCAACACAGGCTGCCCTTCCCATCCACATTTTACTCCTTATTTTCCTTTGTTCCTCCTTAGAAGACCTCTCACTACAATCCCAATGCTTGCTACCACGGCAGTGCTCTTTTAGTTCATGGTTACAAGCTGACAGTTGTTTATTCTCTAGGATAAACTACACTCCCTTCCTAAACCAGATGTTGAAGCCATCTAAGGCCAAGGTACAGTGGTTGTGCAAAGTTTAGACCAAGTTTTAATAAAGCATCAATGGTATCATGAATCAGGCTCTAAACACGTCCAGTAAATGGATTCTATAACCCTGTTAAGCTCACTCCCTAAGACCTTTCAAACTCATCATTGACACTGCAGAGACAAAGTGTGAGCTTTAGGTTTATTTGGGAAAATAGGCTATATGTCCTTCTACAGTAAGTCTGGATGTCCCACGGATAAAAATCTGCATCTTAGAGGGCCGGGGACAGAGGTGGTTTAAGGCACCTAAAAGGCACAGCCCTGGTGAAGATAGAGTTGACCTGTCTGAGATCATCCTGCCTCAGTGGTTGAAGCATAAATACTTGGGAAGACCATGGGATATGGAAAGGGAAGAGCATAGCTCTCAGTTTTCAAACTGAGATGTTAATTGTAAGTTTAATTTTTCTGAGAAAGTTTGACTCCTGTCAGACCTCAGGTGTCTCCCTGAGAAGAGAAAACTTAGCTTATAATGTCAGGCCAATGCTCAGGGGATGTCAGAAACTCCTAAAAGAAGAGTGAAGGACAGAGGGTAGGTATGGTCAAGGCAGCCTCTAGGATGCTCCCCACACCATAAACACACTTACAAGTTTCTCTCCATGGCCTAGAATTGTTTCTATTTTATTTTAACTTTTTAAGTCATTTTTTTGGAGTATAGGTACAAGGAATCAAATCAGTCAGTCCTAAAGGATCAGTTCAGTTCAGTCACTCAGTCATGTCCAACTCTTTGTGACCCCATGGACTGTAGAATGCCAGGCCTCCCTGTCCATCATCAACTCTAGGATTTTACTCAAACTCATGTCCATTGAGTTGGTGATGCCATCCAACCATCTCATCCTCTGTCGTCCCCTTTTCCTCCTGCCTTCAATCTTTCCCAGCATCAGAGTCTTTTCCAATGAGTCAGGTTTTCTCACCAGGTGGCCAAAGTATTGGAGTTTCAGCTTCAACATCAGTCCTTCCAATGAATATTCAGGACTGATTTAAGATGGACTAGTTGGATCTCCTTGCAGTCCAAGGGACTCTCAAGAGACTTCTCCAACACCACAGTTCAACAGCATCAATTCTTTGGCCTGAATATTTATTGGAAGGACTGATGCTGAAGCTGAAGCTCCAATACTATGGCCACCTGATGCAAACAGCCAACTCATTGGAAAAAGACCCTGGTGCTGGGAAAGATTGAAGGCAGAAGGAGAAGAGGCAACAGAGGATGAGATGGTTGGATGGCATCACTGATTCCATGGACATGAACTTGAGCACACTCCAGGAGATGGTGAGGGACAAAGAAGCCTGGTGAGATGCAGTCCATGGGGTCTCAAAGAGTTGAAAATAACTTGGTGACTGAACAACAGCAACAGTAGTTGCTTTACAATGCTGTGTTAGTTTCTGCTGCATCTCCATGTCGAGAATGGATCTATCATCTTTAGGATACTTCTAAGACCACCTTTATATTATTTTAAATTTTAATCTATACCTCATCCCGGAGAAAGCAAACTTCATATAATTATGGCTTGTCATTATCTTGAAATATTCCAGATGGTTAATTCAGGCATTCATGCATTCACTTGTTGAATAAATAATTGTGGAATACCAACATATGCCAGGTACCTGGCTTAGGTCTCCAAGTTATCAATGTTTCTGGGCCACTTGGAGGCCCAGAAAAGAGATATCTCAGAAAAGCAGAGGCCTTTATCAAACTGAAAAAAGGTGGGTGTGAGAAGGATGATGGGAAAAGTCACAAATTTTAGGACAACCAAAGGCTTCCTGGAGAAAAGTATATGAAAAAAGAGAACACTTTCACTTTGTGCTCTTATTTTTCTAGATACTGGAATCACAGAAGCATGTCGGGTTTTCATGGGGGGCCCTTGACATGAAGCAGGTACCACCCACTCCTTTTAACCCTTGTTGGGAATTAGTAAAGCTCAGTGGCACTTTCCACATGCTTGATGGAACTGAACAAGCTACTTGTATTTTATAGGAATGGTTTTCTGTCCAGATGAAAAATTTGTCATCCTCGTGTTGTTTCAGTATAAGATAGAAGTGGGATTTGAGAAGCAATGACAGCTTTAAGGGGGGAATTGCTTCCCCTCATGCTTTCTCAGCCTGTTTAGTGAAGCAATTTGGATTGCATTTTGCTTTTAGCTCCACTCTTGTGTAGGTAAAGAAATTACTGCACGAGCTCACCCTTGGCCCCCAGCCCTGGGCTATCATGCCAGTAAATCTATGATAGCACAGTCAGCATACCAAATGCGTATATCTTTATTCTAATCACAACATGAACTGGACTCAGAAAAATTTCTTTTTCCATATCATTTTTATCCTGAATCTTTCAAGCCATGAGGCATTGCTCTGAGGCATTTATTTTGTTGGGAAGGGATGGGAAAGAAATTTAAAATATGCCCTAAGACACTCACACTGCCTTTTTCACGTGGGGTGGGAGGCAGGCAGGATACTTGGGTGGCCGCTGGATGATACTGTATGAATGTGGGTGGACCTTTCTAAGGATGTTACTCCACTCTTGTGTAGGTAAAGAAATTACTGCACGAGCTCACCCTTGGCCCCCAGCCCTGGGCTATCATGCCAGTAAATCTATGATAGCACAGTCAGCATACCAAATGCGTATATCTTTATTCTAATCACAACATGAACTGGACTCAGAAAAATTTCTTTTTCCATATCATTTTTATCCTGAATCTTTCAAGCCATGAGGCATTGCTCTGAGGCATTTATTTTGTTGGGAAGGGATGGGAAAGAAATTTAAAATATGCCCTAAGACACTCACACTGCCTTTTTCACGTGGGGTGGGAGGCAGGCAGGATACTTGGGTGGCCGCTGGATGATACTGTATGAATGTGGGTGGACCTTTCTAAGGATGTTTTATAGTATTATTCCCTGGTGGCTTAGATGGTAAAGAATCTGCCTGCAGTGCAGGACACCTGGGTTCGATTTCTGGGTCAGGAAGATTCCCTGGAGAAGAGAATGGCAACCCACTTTGGTATTCTTGCCTGGAGAATCCCAAGGACAGAGGAATTCCATGGAATTACAAAGAGTCAGACACAACTGAGCAACACACACACACACACACACACACACTCACACACTCACACATCCATAAAGGGGCACAGGAAAGATTTGCTAGGGCTTTGAGCAAAACACAAACCAAAACCTCTTCTCATTTTTTCAAAATGAGATTTGAAATTCTTTTTTTGCATTGCTCTACTCTCTTGTGACCAAAGAATCCCATGCTCATGATATAACATACGGAAACTACAAATAAATTTTTAAAAGACAAAAAGTGGCATTTACAGTCCCATATCTTACTGCTAAGCTACACTGAAATTAATATTCCCAGTGATAAACAGAAGCCCTTTTAATGATGCTCCCTTTGCTTTGGGACCTTGGCAGAGTCTCTGGCCTGCTATTCCACTTGCCGGAGTTGGCGGTTGATTCTGCAAACAGCCCTACAACCCTCGTCCTTGTTCTCCCTCAAGCAAAAGTGCCAGGCAGCATGTTTGCTTTGCCCACGGCCTCCCCACAGGTCAGCAGCTCCGGTTCTTTGCTCAGTTCAAGCGTCTTAAATGAAACTTGAGCACTCAGCAGGGCCCCACAGAGTCGCACAGGAGGAATCTGGATGGGGTCCTAGCCTGACCCCTCCCTCATTCCTCCACGCTCACCCCTCCCCATTGGCAGCAGAATGGAAAGGCCCGGTGGGAACCACGAACTCTCCTTTATCCACAGTCTTGACGTGGAATCAGGTGGCTGACACCAGGGACAGCTCTCCTGAGGGAAGCACTTGGGAGCCCCTGGCCTTGGCCTGCAGCAGACACCATTCCAGTGCCCTTTTAAAATCAGGACAGCACAAGATCACTTCTAATTGTGGAGGTGAGACTTGAGAAGAGCATTAAAAGTGAGGCATGATTAAGATGACTGGAGAAGATAAAAAAAGAGAAACTTGGATAGAGCTGGAGACTCAGGACAGAAATAATCTCCTGAGACACTCCAAATGGCTGAGGCCCCTCTCCTGAGGACTTTTGTCAAAGTGCTTATCTTCAGGACTGGAATTTATTGTAGACTCTTTGGACATAAGACAAGAGAGTTAAATCCTCATCCTTATCTGTTCAACTGCATATGGTCAGCTCTAACACAGGTGTATCACTGAATTGTTCACTTACTCAGTTGTGTCTGGCTCTTTGCAACCCCATGGACTGCAGCATGCCAGGCTTCCCTGTCCTTCACCATCTTCTGGAGTTTGCTCAGACTCATGTCCATTAAGTCGCTGATGCTATCCAATCATCTCATACGCTGTTTCCCCCTTCTCCTCCTAGCTTTAATCTTTCCTAGCATCAGCGTCGTTTCCAAATGAGTCAGCTCTTTAAATCAGATGGCCAAAGCATCGGAGCTTAGCTTCATCATCAGTCCTTCCAATGAATATTCAGGGTTGATTTCCTTTAGGATGGACTGGTTTGATCTCCTTCTGTCCAAGGGACTTTGAAGAGTCTTCTTCAGCACCATGGTTTGAAAGCACCAATTCTTCAGCGCTGAGAAAAGCCACTGAGAGAGCGCTTAATACACTCTTACTGGCCTGAACTGAAATGTCAGTGTGAGCAAAGCTCGGCAGGTGCAAGAAAGAGTAAGACAGGGGAGAGGTAGAAATACAGCTGGAGGGGAAGTGGGCATTTTCTCTTCCCACAGGTCTTGCTGCTGAACTCTTTTGTGTAGTCAACCGAGATTTCTGAGAACATTTGCGTAGGCTTTGCTCAGGGGTGAGAAGTAAGATGGCAAATGTGACCCTGTTGTCTCCTCCCTCTCAGCACATCTTATTTCCTGAGCAGATGGAAGCCAGGGGACCTCTCTCATCTCCCCATCACCATCACCTACCCTGCCTGCATTCAGACCCACATATTCTGCCCACCTTCCTGTTATGCACAGAAGTGGGTCCTGCTGCTACCAGGCCCCAGCCCTCCCCTGGGTGCTGCTTCCTTTCTTCTTTCATTTACCCAGGGATTTTGTTATCCACCTCTTTCTCCAGCATTGCCAATTTCCCCCTCTTTGCAGAATTATTCTCATCTACATAACAGTTTGCTTTATTATCTCCCATCTTAGTTGTTGACCCATTTCTCTGCCCTCATTGATAGCAAAACTTTTCAAAAGAGTTATCATGTGTTACATCAGTCATACCACATTGGTGTTCAGTCGGTCAGTTGTGTCCGACTGTTGGAGATCCCATGCACTGCGGCACGCCAGGCTTCCCAGTCCTTCACCAACTCCTCAGACTCATGTCCATTGAGCCAGTGATGCCATCCAGCCATCTCATCCTCTGTCACCTCCTTCTCTTCTAGCCCTCAATCCTTCCCAGCATCAGGATTTTTTCAATGAGTTGGCTCTTTACATTGCTGGCCAAAGTATTGGAACTTGAGCATCAATCCTTCTAATGAATATTCAGGGTTGATTTCCTCTAGAATTAACTGATTTGATCTTCTTTCTCTCCAAGGGACTCCAAGAGTCTTCTCAAACACCACACTTCAAAAGCATCAGTTCTTCAATGCTCAGTCTTCTTTAGGGTCCAGCTCTCACATCCATACATGACTACTGGAAAAACCATAGTTTTCACTAGATGGAACTTTGTTGGCAAAGTAATGTCTCTGTTTTTTAATATGCTATCTAGATTTGTCATAACTTTTCTTCCAAGAGCAAGCATCTTTTAATTTTATATCATATCATATCATATCATATATTATTTGTCTCTAACTCTAAGCATCTTATATTCTCTTTAACCTACTCGAGTCACATTTGTATCTCTGAACTGTACTGAAAAATGCTCTGGTTAAGATCACTAATGATTTCCATCTTGCCAAAACTACCAATCTGCTCAAATAATACCTTGTCCAAAGTTTTCAACCCCTCTGTTAAATCTTACTGTTCTTCAAAACCCCATGCTCTTTCCTCTACAAACTTTGCTCCTTCCTTTCCCTGGAATGTGCTTCCTTCAGACTTTCACCAGTTTTCATCCCTAACTTCAATAAAATCTTTGCTCAGGGAAGCCACCTTGACACCCTAGCTGAAAACCACATTCCTTATGATCCCCTGTTCTACCCTCTATTCCCTTACCCTGTGTCTTCTCTCTTAGCATTTATCATGCTGAAAAAATATATATTTGCAAAGCAGTTTAGGTATGATTTCTTGTGGAATTATAAACTTCCACAGAGCTTAGGAACTTTGTCAGTCTTCTCCTTTTCAAACCCCCAGAACCCAGAAGAGGGCTGGTGCACAGTCAGCCCTGAATGGATAGTTGTTGAAGATGAATAGATAAAGGCACAACCCCTTCCCTAAGGAACTCATAGTCTAGCTAAGGGTAGTAGTGATTATCATGATGGCGATAATGGTACAGGGTCCTAAGTGCCGTATATATACATGGGCTTCCCAGGTAGCTCTGGTGGTAAAGAATCTACTGCCAATGAAGGTGATGCAAGAGAAGTGGGTTTGATCCCTGGATCAGGAAGATAAATATATACAAATATAATAATCATTGCATCTTTGTAATAATAAAGGAAGCTATGAAACTACTGAAGTAGGTGGTATCATGCCTACTGTATAGATAAGGAGACGGAGGCTTTGGAAGTCACCTGTATAGCCTGCATGGGGCTAGTCATCAGGAAGAGCCAAGTCGCAAACAACCTCTGACTGCAGAGCCGTGGTCTTCAACTTTCAGCTCTTTGATCTTGCAGTCTGACAGTCTGTGAAAAGTTCACCCCATCTGCTCAGGTTGTCTGAATGTGGACAAGGCAGTTCCGCCTACTTGTGAACAGCGAACATCCATTTATGCTTGCTTAGTAGAAAAGAGTGCTGACTACTCATTTTGCTATGAAAGCACTCTCTATGCCAGAAGCCAAAATACACAGAGTTGGTAAATATTTTGTACTTGGTTACAAGCAAAGACCCAAATCCAGTTAATGTTGGCTTGGTGTGATATGGTTGTTCACTAGTTTTAGGAAATATGTAGGTAGGTTTGATTCCAATTTGAAGACATTCCTTGGTCATATTTCAGCTGAGTGTTTTAGGAAATTAAAACCTTTTGATCCACGGAGCTTGTTTCTGAGTTCAGTACAGTTTGTTCCCCATCACGGTTTATAGTCCGTTTTGGTGCAAGGCCCTGGCTATTGGGTTTCCTGTAGGCCCATAACCTGTTCTAATGAATATGGAGAAGCCAAAGAAAAGCTCTGCCCAAAGACTGTGTGTATGGATCTTAACTTGCATCAGGCCAGGATTGACAGCCTTCTTCTTGGCCAGCCACATATGTAATTTTAAGTTGCTAGTAATCACACACACAAAAGAAATAAGTGAAGTTAATTTCAATAATAGATTTTATTTAACAAAGTATATCTAAAATATTATTTCAACATGAAATCTGTATAAAGAATTATTAAATCTAGTCTGTATTTTGGGCTTCCCCAGTGGCTCAGTGGTAAAAGATTTGCTTGCAGTGCAGGAGATGTGGATTCAATCCTGGGTCAGTAAGATCCCCTAGAGGAGGGCATGACAACCACTGTAGTATTCTTGCTGGAAAAATCCCATGGACAAAGGAGCCTGGAGGACTACAGTCCATAGGGTTGCAAAGAGTGGGACATGACTGAAGCAACTGAGGGCAAGCACAAGCATGAGTCTATATTTTACACTTGCAGCACCTCTCAAATTAAACTAGCTACATTTCAAGTGCTCATTAGCCACATGTGGCTAGAGTGTCTGTCATATTGAATAGTGTATCTCCAGAGTGTAAGAATAGATTTTGATTTTGTTGCTGTTGAAGATAATGGTAATGACGCAATTATTATTAACTCTGAATGTGCCAGACATAAAGCATCATTACCTGTTAAGAGAACTTAGGGTTTGTATAATCTAAGTTATCCATTCGATGCTTGACTCTTTTCTAAAGTATCACCTACAAGAGGTCATTCAATTTCTACTTACATAGGAATAGGGAACCCATCCCTTTGGAAGTAACTCATTACATCTCCACCCAGCTTTATTTATGGCAGTATACCTTTTATAGAGCTGGAAAATGGCTCATTAGTATTTTTGTACTTTGTGGTTCTGCACTTTGAAGCCAGAGAGAGTACACCTGATTCCACTTACGTGACTTTTTATATTTGAAGATAACTAGCCTGTCTTGTTGAGTCAACCTTTTCTAAATAAACTGTTTTATTGCTCCTGTCACTACTCCTGCTATTTTCAAGTATTCTCCACATTCTGTCCTGTGAACAGTTTCCAGATTATCAATGTCCATCTTTAAGTTTGATGCCCAGAGCTGAATATATTGTTCACAGATGGCCCTACCACCCCTTAATATAGTGAGGCTATGAACCCTTGGCCTTATACGTTACACTTCTACTGCACCATGGCCACAGATTGCTGTTGATGATACTGAGCTCCTTCGCTCCAAAGCACCTAAACATGGCCCCCGTGCACATCTTCCTTCTGTTTATATGTGTACACTTATATATGCACCCAAGACAGTGACATCAGCTGGGCATGGCTCATGTCTCATCCAACTCTGGAGATTTAGAGAAACAAAATTAAGGAAAATTATCCAGGTGATAACACGAGAGATTTAAAAACATTATTGTTTGCATTGTGGTTGTTTAGTCGCTAAGCCGTGTCCGACTCTTTGTGACCCTGTGGACTGTAGCCCACGAGACTCCTCTCTGCATGGGATTTCCCAGGCAAGAACAGTGGGGCAGGTTGCCATTTCCTTCTCTAGTTATTTATATAATACATATGAATTACTATACAGGAAACATTGTATTCCTTTAGATATATGTTATGTGCATTTTCAATTTTCAATGTGAAAAAAAGTAAAAAAGTTAGTTGCTTAGTCGTGTCTGACTCTTCTGATCCCATGGACTGTAGCCCACCAGGCTCCTCTGTCCATAGAATTCTCCAGGCAAGAATATTGGAGTGTGTGGCCATTGCCTTCTCCAGGGGATCTTCCCAACCTAGGGACTGAACTGGGTCTCCTTCTTTGCAGGCAGAATCTTTACTGTAAGCACTGACTGTTTATTTATAGTAGGAAAAATTGTTATCATTATTTCTTATGATCTGAAGTGCTAAGATGTTTTTGGATACATTATTGAGTGTATTAGTGGGCCCTTTCAACGAACTACCCATCATTAGCAAGTTTGGATGAGAGAACTCTTTGTATTTTTATGTCATCAGTAAAAAGTATTGAGTATGTTTTATCCCAACACAAAGGCTCACAGCATGAGATCTACACTAAGTAGTACACCTCAGGTGAATGTGTTCAACCAATTTTAAACTACCCGATTTTCATTCAACTGGTTGATATTTCTCAATTTTAGAAATATTTTGGCTACACTTCTAGGGCTTAGAACATATTTTCTGGCCCTCTTGGGACTATCTTATCCTCATTTCTGCCTGGAAAATTTCTGCTTGACCTTTGTGTTTTATTTTTGTTATCCCCATTTGTTCTGCTTTAGGTACCATTCTTATGAGCCCCCATAGTGTTATATACTGCCCTGTTATAGCAATCACCACACTCCTTTGTAATTTTCTGTGTATCTGCCTCTATCTTACTGGATTGTAAACAGTGTTAGAAGAGGAGTTGGCACTCATTTCTTAAATGTCTAGCAAAGTACAAAGTACATGCTCATTAAATACTTTTGGGTTAAATCCTCATGATCCCATGTGGAGGTAGTTATTACCCTCATTTTATAAATGAAGCAATTGAAACTCAGAGACAGCTTATTAAGGCACAGAGTAGCTGGCAAAGCTGTGGACAAGGCCCAGGATTTTGAACCTGGACTTCAGACTCTCATCATAAAACCAGTTACACATGCCTTTGATACCCTGCTGGAGATCTGAAGTTCCTTAACAGATGGCAGTGCCTTTATGATCTTACTGAAGATAAGGCTTATAATGAACGCATCAGAAGGAGGGAAAGCACAATAGACTGACTTCTGATAATACTAGACTATTCAGTGCTGAGGCCAGATCATCTCCTAGAGGCAGGTTCTGGCTTGAAGGGAGAGTGAACCTAGGGATCTTGTCAGGCAAGTCTGTAGAATCACTTTCTGTCAGCCTCTCAGTTTCTCAGAGTACATGCTTGCTAATTATTTGGCTTGTTAGCAGTTAGATAAGAACAGGCCTCCATGCCTCATTCCTTTTCATGTGGACCGCTGTAATCAAAACTGATTTATTACAAAAGTACTGTTTTGTTGCTTATAAAATTAGACATGTTTTTTATTAAAACATTGAAAAGATAGTTTTAAATATACCTAATGACATGCTTTTTCTTTCTCCTTTTACAAATACATATGTGCCTTCTCTAATTTGGGGTCAATTATTAAGTGTTCTTTTTTCCCTAATACATTTAGAATTTTCCTATATCAAAAATTCCTGCCACATGATTGCATAGATTCCCTCTGTGCACAGTCCACAAATATATCTAACCAATCCTTACTGTAGATATTTAGGGTTATTTCAAATTTCAAATTCTATAAATGATATGTTAATACTCATCCTTGAATGTTAATCTTTATACACACGGCCGATTAAGGAGGGATTTTTTTTTCTCTCTCTCATTTAATTGGTCAATGCTATTCTGAGTATTAGGATACGAATTTCCCAGAACTGGGCTCTCACCTTAAAGTGCTTATAGGATTTGGACCCTCAGCAGTAATCAGATTGAATCGAGGATTAGAATTCCTGCTCCCCAGTACCTAGATTGGGAGGCTTGAGGCCCTCCATTGCACTCCCATTTTGTTGTGGCATCCCGTGTGCTGATTTCCAGGGTGGGGCTAGAGGCCTCCTTGTTTGCAGTCTGGGCTCCTTATCTCTGTCCCTGTGTCTCAATGCCAAGCTAGAGAAGGAGAGTTAGCATGGAGAGTGAGGACAGCAGGATGTGTCTCTGCCCAAAGGCAGGAGAGAGAAAGAGAGAGACAGAGAGCCCAACTGAGCAAAGAAGGAGATGAACACGTATTCTCTTTCCTTTTTTCCTAGTCTTTCTTTCTTTCTTCTTTTTAACCCAGGGAAGTAAAGAAAAACAACTGCCTAAATGAATACTGCCCCGAGGGCAGCCTGAATGGGCCTGACTTGAACAGAGTAGCTTGTTACCCTGCTGCCATAATGACCCTTACAGTGTCCAAGAAAATGCATGGATGAACTCACTGGGTTGAACAACACGCTCAGTGTCTTGAGAACAAACAGACTTTTCTTTGGTGTTAGTTACAAACATCTTTTCTTTCTGCTTGTTCAGTTCAGTTCTCCAAGAAGCAGGAGCTAATCGCCTGTGAAAGTTCAGGGAAAGGCATGTGACATAGCTCCGAGGTGCCTTAATCACATGTCGGGGGAAGGCCCCTGATTGGCTTGGGGGGGCTCTGCCCTCTGTCCCAGCCGTCCTACCCTGTGTCTAAGGGAAGAATCGTCATGCAGGGCCTGAGCCTTAGTTTTCTCATCTTCAGAATGGAAACAGGAGTAGTTCATTCAATTGACCACACTAATTTATAGATTTTTTATTTTATGGATTCATTCACCTATATAGCACTGAGCTGCTGTGCACCAAGCCAGAGACTGAGGACACAAAGGCACAGTTTCTGCCTTTGAAGAACTCAGAGTTATGGGAATCCTAGACAATAATTGGTCAACTACAGTGCAATATTAAAGGGACAGGAGAAGTAATAGTATCACTTAGAATGGTCAATAACGCAATCTCAAACAAGAGACCATTCAGAAAAGGCATCCTTATAGAATTGGTATCAACACTGAATCTTAGCAGATGAGTGAGTTAACCAGTCAAGAAGCGGGGCAGAAAAGTTACAAAGAACTTACCATCAAGAGAAAGCCTATTTCCTCTGGAAAGCAAGGTGGGTAAGTATGAATGAATGAAGCCTCCTGGGAAAAGTAAGAGATGATGCTGAGAAGGGTAGATGCCAAAAGAGGCAGGGCTACTCTAGACTGAGCTGATTTCAATTTATGCATAATGCTTTGGGAAATTTTTACTTACCTGTAAAGTCTATGTTATAACACACTGTCAAAAGTTGCAATGAAGATCTTAGGCCAAAATCCATATGCTCCATCTTTCTCATATGTTTCCTTTTCTTGAATCCCAAACATAAAATCTCCACCACTGTATGATTTGTGTTGTTGCAACAGTATTTAAGACGTTGATCACTAGAAACCCAAATATAGACCGTTTCAAAATATAAGTGATTTTGGAGATTTTCTATTCTCCAGAGGCAGTTTAACCCCCAGAGATACAGTATATAATATAGTGTATAGTTCTGTTGGCAACTTAGTTATGTTTGGAACTACATTTCCCAGAATCCCTTTTCTTACACGGCCTGAGTTAGAGTTGCCAAAAGTGAAATTCCACACTACTCTCAGAACAGAAATTCCATGACAAACCTGGACAGTGTTTTAAAAAGCAGAGACATTACTTTGCCAACAAAAGTCTGTCTAGTCAAAGCTATGTTTTTTCCAGTAGTCATGTATGGATGTGAGAGTTGAACTATAAAGAAAGCTGAGCATTGAATTGATGCTTTTGAATTGTGGTGTTGAAGAAGACTCTTGAGGGTCCCTTGGACTGCAAAGAGATCAAACCAGTCAATTCTAAAGGAAATCCGTCCTGAATATTCATTGAAGGACTGATGCTGAAGCTGAAGCTCCAATACTATGGCCACCTGATGCAAAGAGTCAACTCATTAGAAAAGACCCTGATGGTGGGAAAGATTGAAGGCAGGAGGAGAAGGGGATGACAAAGGATGAGATGGTTGGATGGCATCACTGATTCAATGAACATGAGTTTGAGCAAATTCCAGGATATGATTAAGGACAGGGAAGCCTTGCATGCTGCAGTCCACGGGGTTGCAAAGAGTCAGACATGACTGAGCAACTGAACAAAAACATCTCAGAACATAACACACACTCCTTAGCTTTGCCTAGGCAGTCCTCAGGTCTCTTGAAGGGCCCAGGCTAAGTCTATACTGATCTCTGTCTTCATCTCTGCCTTGAACATTTTTCCCCCTTCACCTCTATTCCCTTATTTGTAAGTCTCAGATTATATCTCTTTTTCTGTGAAGATTTTTTCATGTGGTTTTAAAGAAGTCTATGAACACTTCTAAATCCTTTCCATTTAAATCTCAGTGTTTATTGACTATTTTGGCCATTAGAAAACAGTGGAAGTGACACTATGTGACTTATGAGTTTAAGTCATAAAAAGCTATGCATTTCTGCATCATTTACTGGAATAACTTCTCTTGGAATCCCGAATTACATGTAAGAAATCTGGCTACTTTGAAGCCTCCATGATGGACACACCATGTGTGGATATTTGGGACAATAGCTACAGTTAAGCCTAACTTCGGTTAAGCCTTCAAGAAATTTCTACCAAGGCAACAGCAAGTGAATGAAGCTATGTGGGATCCTACATTCTAGGTCATCTAAATGAATAGGGGATGTTACCTTGTGTCATGCCTCACATATCCTCTTAATTTAATAAAAAGTTCTCTAAGTATCTTAAGGATGTATCTCATAGGCTTTCTTAGTAAAAGTATTGTTTCCAAGACTCATAGAGGCATTTCCCCACAATAGCCTCACAGGTGGCCCAAAGTTGAAAAGAACTCATCTTTTAAGAGATTTATGACAGTGACTTTTTGTTTATTAAATAAATTTTATTAATTGTTACCTAAGCAACCCACAAACTTTTAAAAGAATTTATATCAATAGGGACTGAAAGGGACAGAAACACTACAAAAAGAAAAGATGTCTTTTCTATGAGCAAGAAGCACACTGAGAACATTGAAGGTGGTGAAGTCAGTCGTGTCCGACTCTTTGCAATCCCATGGACTATAGCCCACCAGGCTCCTCAGTCCATGGAATTTTCCAAGCAAGAGTACTGGAGTGGGTTGCCATTTCCTTCTCCAGAGGATCTTCCCAACCCAGGGATCGAACCTGGGTCTCCCGCACTGCAGGCAGACGCTTTAACCTCTGAGCCACCAGGGAAGCCCACTCAGCTGAAAACATAGGCAGGGAGTGGAATCAAGAGAACAGAGAATAGACCTGGGAGTCATGGAGAATTCCTAGGAGCATGACTCAGGCCTAATCATAGAATAGAAAACATATTCTTGATTCAGTTTCAGAATTGTTATGAATCAGTGACTGCTATGCGACTTCTATTGCCCTCCTTTTGGAACAGGATGATATATTTCAGTTTTCCTATTCCTTATCACTACCTTGAGGGTGAAGATAGAAAAATGCCTCTTTAGATTGAGAGGAGCTGTACCTAGAGAACTGGACCCGAGGAGACTCATCTGTTTCTTGATATAATTTAGGCAGGGACATGTTGGATCTCAGGCTTGAACCCAATGCCACAAGTTGAGACTTTTAAAGGAGGAGGAAGTGAATGTGTTTTGCATATATGAGAAATTTAGATGACTTTTGGTAACAGAGGTGACTGACAATTTTAAAACGTAGCTACAGATTCTTTAACACTCCTATTAAAAGAAGTTATCTAAATCCTCTCCACTTGAACCTACAAAGGCTTGTGACTGCTTTGACCCACAGAATCCTGTTATCCCCGGCAAGGTCACAGACAAGTTAGTGAAGTCATGTTGTATTTTTCAGAATAATCGGACCCCAAAGCTGAACATCACCAGGTAACCTCCATCAATAACATGCAAAAGAATGAATCACCTAGCTGACCCCTGCCTAAATTCCTAAATTATAAACAAATGAGCTCTAAAATAAATGGCTATAGTTTTTAGTGACTAATTTTTTGGATAGTTATACAGCAGAAAATAACTGGAATATCATTCAAGGCCAGCTATAAATGCCCTGTGTCTATGCCTCTATGAAACTCTATCCTCTTTAAAATATGTAGTATAATTATCTGTGAAAGACCTATATGCTGACAAATATAGAATACTGATGAGGGAAGTTGAAGATGATATAAAATGAAAAGATATACTGTGCTCTTGGATTGGAAGAATGTATGCTATTAAAAAGGCCATACTACCCAAAGGTATCTATAGATTTAATGCCATCCGTATCAAACACCCCTGAAATTTTTCAAAGAACTAGAGCAAATTATCCTAAGTTTTAGACGGAATCACAAAAAATCCAGAATTACCAAAGTGATCTTGAGGAAAAAAGTTCAAAGCTGAAAATATCATCCACCTTGATTTCAGACTATACTACAAGGCTACAGTAATCAAAACAGCACCAAATATGCACAAAAACAGACACATAAATTAATGGAACAGAAACCTATATGCTGACAAATATAGAATACTGATGAGGGAAGTTGAAGATGATATAAAATGAAAAGATATACTGTGCTCTTGGATTGGAAGAATGTATGCTATTAAAAAGGCCATACTACCCAAAGGTATCTATAGATTTAATGCCATCCGTATCAAACACCCCTGAAATTTTTCAAAGAACTAGAGCAAATTATCCTAAGTTTTAGACGGAATCACAAAAAATCCAGAATTACCAAAGTGATCTTGAGGAAAAAAGTTCAAAGCTGAAAATATCATCCACCTTGATTTCAGACTATACTACAAGGCTACAGTAATCAAAACAGCACCAAATATGCACAAAAACAGACACATAAATTAATGGAACAGAATAGAGAGCTGATAATTAAACCCAGGCATCTATGGTTAATTAATCTATGACAAATGAGACAAGAGTACATAATGGAGAAAAGACAGTCTCTTCAGTAAGTGATACCAGTAAAACTGGATAGCTACAGGTAAAAGATCGGGAGTAGAACATTTCTACACACCATATACAAAAATAAAGTCAAAACAGATTACGACTTAAATGTAAGACCTTAAATCATAAAATTCCTGGAAGAAAACATAGAACACTCTTTGACATAAATCACAGCATTATTTTTGTGGATCTGTCTCCTAAGGCAAAAGAAATGAAAACAGAAATAAACAAATGGACCTAATTAAGTTTAAAAGCTTTTGCACAGCAAAAGAAACCATCAACAAAACAAAAAGACAATCTACAGAATAGGAGAAAGTATTTGCAAGTGATACAACAGACAGGGGATTAATATTAAAAATATGTTAACAGTTGTAAAACTTGATATCAAAAAAATAAGCAACCCAATCAAAAAATGGGCAGCTATATTCCCCAAAAAGACATACAGGTAGCTAACAGGCACATGAAAAAATGCTCGATGTCACTAATAATCATGGAAATGCAAATCAAAACTATAATGATATATCACCCCATTCCTGTTAGGATGGCTATTATCAAAGAGTTCATAAATAACAAATGTTGATGAAGATGTGGAGAAAAGGGAATCCTCCTACCTTGTTAGTGGGAATGTAAACTGATACAACCACAGTGGAAAACATGGAGGTTCCTCAGAAAACTAAAAATAGAGCTATCATATGACCTAAAATCAGGGGTATATATTTTAAAAAAAAAAGGAAAGCACTAATTTGAAATGATACACATACCCCCATTTTCATAGCAGCACTAATTACAATAGCCAAGACATGCCATTAACCCAAATATCTATCTAGACATTAGTGGATAAAAAAGTTGTAATAGGTATATACAGTGAACTGTTGTTGTTTAGTCACTCAATTGTGTCCAACTCTTTGCAACCATGGACTGTAGCCCGCCAGGCTCCTCTGTCCATGGAATTCTCCAGGCAAAAACACTGAAGAAGTTTGCCATTTCCTTCTCCAAGGGATCTGACAGACCCAGAGGTCGAACCTGAGTCTCCTGCATGGGCAGGCAGTTTCTTTACCACTGAGCCACCAGGGAAGCCCAAACTGCCATAAAAAAGAATGAAATTCTGCCATTTGTAGCAATGTGGATGAAACTACAGAACATTATTCTTAGTGAAATAAGTCAGAACAAAAAATACAAATGCTCTATGATAACCACTTATATGTGGAATCTAAAAAATGAAACAAATGAAAGTATATAGCAAAACAGAAATAGACTCACAGATATAGAAAGCAAATGAGTGGTGCCCATTGGGGAGGGAAGGGAGGAGCGGCAAGGTCGGGGTATGGGATTAAGAGGTACAATCTGCTATGTATAAAATAGACACAAAGATTATACAGCACAGAGAGTTACAGCCATTATTTTATAATAACTTTAAATGGAGTATAATCTATAAATATGCTGAGTCATTATGTCATATCCCTAAAACTAGTATAACGTAAATCCACCACGTGTGTGTGCGTGTGTGCTAAATCACTTCAGTTGTGTCCCACTCTTTATGTCCCCATGGACTGTAGCCCGCCAGGCTCCTCTGTCCATGGAATTCTCCAGACAAGAATCCTGGAGTGGATTGCCATATCCTTCTCCAAGGGGATCTTCCCAGCCTTGGGATAAAACCCGAATCTCTCGCATTGCAGGCAGATTCTTTACTGTTTGAGTTACCTGGGAAGCTCCATCAGGCTCCTTAGATTAAAACAAAAAACAAAATACAAAAAACTGTAGAATAATTATCTATTCATTTGCTGATGAGTGCTTCTTGAGGATAAGGATGGTCACTAGCATCAAGAACATTAGCTTGCATAAGCTAAGCTAAGCTAAGTCGCTTCAGTCATGTCCGACTCTGCGATCCCATAGATGGCAGCCCAGCAGGCTCCCCCATCCCTGGGGTTATAACTTCCACCATGTCCTATAGGACTATGGGCTTGGTTTGTTTGTGGATATTTCTATGAGGGGCATCCACTAAAATAAGAAAAACAAAAACCAGGTCCAGAGTGGTTAGTTCCTCTGGAAATATACGTGGATTTGAAACCAAAGGGGATAATTGCTGTGCAGGAACATGTTTTGAGTTTTGCCTCTCCCAGAACCTTTGAGAAATAGAACATAATGTGTAGCCAAACCTCAAACACCCCTGGGTTTGCACATCTCCAATAATCCCATCCAGATACAGTTACTTTCATATAATAGAGTTCTGGTTCCAAGGTTTCTCTAGTATGAAAAACAACTCCTAGAGAGAACTGGTCTTCTGAGAAAAGCAGCCTGCCTGATTCTCCCACATCTCCATAGTCACCCCAGAAATTTCAGACCTGACTCTCAACCTTCCTGTTTCAAAAATAATCACTTTACTTCAATGTGTGAAGAGTTTAACACTGAAAAGAGTTGGGATCCAAGCCAGGCTTGAATCCCAGCTCTGTCTCTCACCAGCCATGTGACTGTCAGCAAGTTACTTAATCTCTCTGAGCCTGTTACCACATAAACAAAAGGAAGGAATACTAGTGTTTGCTTATAGGCTGGTTGCAAGCAATGACTTGTTGGTACTATTTTTCCCTTCCCTTCTCCACTTTTTCAATAAAAAATTATCTGACTCTGTTCAGAGATACTGGATTGGTCACAGTCACCCTGGAAACCTATTATGTTGCCTCTTTTCTTGAGAGAAATGTGCCAAACCAGTGCTTGGCATAAAGTGTGAGGGAATCAATATCACAAAGGAATATATGTGTGTGTATATATATATTCCAGTTTATTTTTCTTTAGTTCATGACCTGCCCCATTTTCCTGTGATTCTACTCTTAAGCTGTCAAGAGCAGACTTCTATTGTTACATGACTGTATTTTCTGAACTACAAATAAGGATTCACGGGTTCACAAATACAAATGTTCTTAAGGGTGCAACATGACTCAACATTTTAAATAGAGCTGCCTTTAAAAAATGTAGGACATATGGTGACCATACCCATAGTTCTCAAAGCCAGATGCTGACTGGCTCCAAGAGAAGAAAAACAAAACAATCAGAAATCTCTTCTATTTGCCAAAACAAATCTTGTGTCTCTCCCAGTGTTATTCCTGTAGATATCTTTGTTTGAATTGGGCCTGTTCACCAGTTCCATTTCTAGTACCATCTCTGGTGATGGGGGAAAGAAAACACCTTCATGTTCACTCATGTTAGCAAGGAATATTTTTTGGATGGATTTTAGAAGCAAAGAAAATTAGAAAATTGGTTTGTGTGTGTACAAAGCTAGTGGAGGTGATGGAATTCTAGTTGACCTCTTTCAAATCCTAAAAGATGATGCTGGTAAGTTGCTGCTCTCAATATGCCAGCAAATTTGGAAAACTCAGCAGTGGCCACAGGACTGGAAAAGGCCAGTTTTCATTCCAATCCCAAAGAAAGACAATGACAAAGAATGCTCAAAATACTGCAAAATTGCACTCATCTCACACACTAGCAAAGTAGTGCTCAAAATTCTCCAAGCCAGGCTTCAATACTACATGCACCATGAACTTCCAGACATTCAGGCAGGATTTAGAAAAGGCAGAGGAACAAGAGATCAAATTGCCAACATCCACTGGATCATCGAAAAAGCAAGAAAGTTCCAGAAAAACATCTATTTCTGCTTTATTGACTCTGCCAAAGCCTTTGACTGTGTGGATCACAACAGACTGTGGAAAATTATTCAAACGATGGGAATCCCAGACCACTTGATCTGTCTCCTGAGAAATCCATATGCAGGTCAAGAAGCAACAGTTAAAACTGGACATGGAACAACAGACTGGTTCCAAATCAGGAAAGGAGTATGTCAAGGCTGTATATTGTCACCTTGCTTGTTTAACTTATATGCAGAGTACATCATGAGAAATGCTGGACTGAGTAAAGCACAAGCTGGAATCAAGATTGCAGGAGAAATATTAATAATCTCAGATATGCAGATGACATCACCCTTTGGCCGAAAGTGAAGAAGAACTAAAGAGCCTCTTGATGAAAGTGAAAGAGGAGAGTGAAAAAGTTGGCTTAAAACTCAACATTCACAAAACTAAGATCATTGCATCTGGTCCCATCACTTCATGGTAAATAGATGGGGAAACAATGGAAACAGTAACAGACTTTATTTTGGGGCTCCAAAATGACTGCAGATGGTGACTGCAACCATGAAATTACAAGACCCTTGCTCCTTGGAAGAAAAGATATGACAAACCTAAGCAGCATATTTAAAAAGCAGACACATTACTTTGCCAACAACGGTCTGTCTAGTCAAAGCTTTGGTTTTTCCAGTGGTCATGTATGGATGTGAGAGGTGGACTATAAAGAAAGCTGAGCACTGAAGAATTGATGGTTTTGAACTGTGATTTGGAGAGGACTCTTGAGAGTCCCTTGGACTGCAAGGAGATACAACTGGTCCATCCTAAAGGAAATCAGTCCTGAATATTCATTTGAAGAACTGATGCTGAAGCTGAAACTCCAATACTTTGGCCATCCGATGGGAAGAACTGACTCATTTGAAAAGATCCAATGCTGGGAAAGATTGAAGGCGAGAGGAGAAGGGGACGACAGAGGATAAGAGGGTTTGATAGCTTCACTGACTCTATGGCCATGAGTTTGAGTAAGCTCTGGGTGTTGTTGGGGATGGACAGGGAGGCCTGGCGTGCTGCAATCCATGGGGTCGCAAAGAGTCGGACATGACTGAGTGACTGAAGTGAACTAATGTGATTTGTTTTCCTTTTTTTCCCCTATATAGAGAGTCTTCTGCTATAGCTTTTCCTTCTGGTGTCTCACAAATTAATAATAATTATTTTAAAAATATAATAAAATTATTATTATTACTAACAACATTCTATATGACGTGCATTTGTCATGCATTTTCTCCTAGGTATATTTAATGGACTTTCAAGGTAGGAATCACTGTCTCCAGTAATTAGAGTGATTAAGAAACTGGTCCAAGTTCATAGAATTAGTAAGTGATAGAATGGGATTTGAACCCAGAAATATCTGACTTTGATCCCCAAAATGTCAATTAAACACGTTCTGAACATGTACCCAGTGCTGCACTAAGATATTTAATAAATTACTTTATCTGATCCTCACAGCTGCCAAGATTAAGAATTCCAAGGGTCATTGAATTTGTAATTAGAACCAAATCCACATTCTTCTTTTCTTTCTTTCTTCCTTTTTTTTGTTTTTTTGAGTACACTTTCAGAACTTTTTCTAAGCCCCTGCATGGCATCTGGTAGCAGAAGGGCATAAAAACAAAACAAAACACCTCAACCTTGTATTTAGAAACTTGAGTCCTAGGAGGGTATTGAATGAAGAGAACATGCATGGGAATTGGGTCTATAACCATCGCAGAGTCCTAACCCTTAGTGTGAATGAGTTTACTGATGCTAAGTAGTGGGAGGCTCAGGCGGTAAAGAATCTACTTGCAATGCAGGAGACCTGGGTTTGATTCCTGTGTTGGAAAGATCCCCTGGAGAAGGAAATGGCAACCCACTCCAGTACTCTTGCCTGGAGAATCCCATGGACAGAGGCACCTGGCGTGCTGCAGTCCATGGGGTCGCAAAGAGTCGGACATGACTTAGTGACTAAATCACCACCAAGTAATGGGAACAAAGCTGGTGAGTACAGAGGAGAGTTTAGGAAGTGGAATTAAGTTAGAAAAAGGAACATCAGAGTTGAGTCTCAACACTGTGTAGGGCTAGATTCTGTCATTTTAAATCATCTTCATTTCGACCAAAAATATTTATTAGAAAAGGCTTCAGATTACAGAGTAGAATCAAGAAGCAGAAAAATTGGTGTCTAAAGGGTAAATGTCAGAGAATAAAATCATTTTGATTTTGGTCAAAGAAAAAGGATACTTCTTTTAAGTGATTCTGCTGTAAATGAGAAAAGGAGAAAAGCATTTTAAGTTATCATCTTAAATAATTTCCAGTTGAGATTATCAAGCTATTTCATTCACCCTTCTCATTTACCTCCTCCAACATTTAGCTGCCCAATGAATTTGACTCGATGTGGAGAAAGCATGGGGGAAACACTAACATTCTCTGTGTTCATTTTGATCTTAAGATTCTTAATTTTTATTTTTTGAATGAACTCCCACTAATCCCAGTGATAGAATTCTTAATATTTGTGCTCATCAGAGTCAATATGGAATATACAGAAAAATCAAAAGATCAAACTAAAATTTCCCACAATCCCACTATTCTGATATTGTTAGTATTTTGATACATTTTGAATTTATTTTTCTATTTTTTATTTTAAAAATGAGATGATAAAAATATTCTTGCTTAGACAGCAAAAGAGACACAGATGTATCAGTTCAGTTCAGTTCAGTCGCGCAGTCGTGTCCGACTCTTTGCGACCCCATGAGTCGCAGTACCCCAGGCCTCCCTGTCCATTACCAACTCCCGGAGTTCACTCAGGCTCACGTCCATTGAGTCCATGATGCCATCCAGCCATCTCATCCTCGGTCGTCCCTTTCTCCTCCTGCCCCCAATCCCTCCCAGCATCAGGGTCTTTTCCAATGAGTCAACTCTTCGCATAAGGTGCCCAAAGTACTGGAGCTTCAGTTTTAGCATCATTCCTTCCAAAGAAATCCCA
>SJXQ01013169.1:0-71094 GCA_006408695.1 Aepyceros melampus | reverse complement strand
AGGTTCGATGCAGGATGCAGGATGCTTGGGATTGATGCACGGGGATAATCCAGAGAGAAAGTGTGGGGCGGGAGAGGGGAGGTGGGGGTCAGGATTGGGAGTTCATGTACACTCGTGGCTGATTCATGTCAATGTATAACAAAACAAATACAGTATTGTAAAGCAAAACAAAACAAAACAAAAACAAACAAACAAAAAAGAACACTGAGGCTTAGAAAGTTTATGTCCCCTTGTAAGCTTAAAGCACGATTTTAGACCATGTCATCTAACTCCAAAGTCGTTGTTTTTAGCCACCATGCTACATTACTTTCTGTGATAGTCAGTTATTATTTATTTATCAGATATAAGAAATATTGTTTCAAATTGAAACTGATCAAGCCAAAGTCATGCCTGGATGGTTGGTTTCTGCATTTATTTGATCTAAAAATTCAATTAAAGAGATAACTTAGTGCTAAAATGAAAAAAAAGAAAAATACTCTTGCTTTACTCCAAGTATCTCTTAAGCATTTGCCCCTGTCATCAGTGTTTGAGAACACATATTTTAATCACAGTCTGAATGTGCGTCTACATATTGTGTATGTAAGCCATCTTCTGTTGTTGGATATTTAGATTGATTTCAGATTTCCACCATTACAAATGCAGTATTAATTTTTGCACATAATCATTCCATGGCCCATACCTCTTTTAGTACACCCTCTGCTCAGCATGTCTCAGCTTTTTTTCTTTCACAGACATGATTGATAGTATTCACGTTTGAGACTTTTCCTACAGTCGTGTGTTAGATTTACCTAAGGTTATATCCAATTCCTTGTGTTTTCATTAAATGTAATACCTATACATTTTTCTTTCCCTCCATGCAGAAGGGTTGAGATGCGTAAAAAGTGATGTAAGGTATTTCCACGAGTCTACTATATTTTATAAATAAACACTGTATGAATTTCAGTACTGTATTACTAGTGATAATTTATTTCAAACGTACCTTATAGCTGATTGTGCCACCTAACTGGAAAAGCACTGTTTAGCTGACCTAAGCAAGCCCTCTTGTATTCTCTGAGTGGCTTGAGCATGCATTCACATTGAAGACCATATCTAGCTATGATTTCTGCCTTTAGAAATAAATGCACTTGTATTTATTTACATAGTATTACACAGGTGTAAATTACAAGCTGTAGACAGAATTAGATCTTCACATGAGAAGGGAGCATTTTAGGGTTTAGGAAGGGCTGAATAAGCACAAATGGATACTTCTTGTGTGCCTCCCCATCCCATTCCGGTCCAAAGGTCTGATGAAAGGGGGCTATGGCACCCTGAGGGCTATGGCACCCTACTCCAGTCCTCTTGCCTGGAAAATCCCATGGATGGAGGAGCCTGGTAGGCTGCAGTCCATGCTAAGGGTCGGACATGATTGAGCGACTTCCCTTTCACTTTTCCCTTTCATGCATTGGAGAAGGAAATGCAACCCACTCCAGTGTTCTTGCCTGGAGAATCCCAGGGATGGGGGAGCCTGGTGGGCTGCCATCTATGGGGTCGCACAGAGTCAGACACGACTGAAGTGACTTAGCAGCAGCAGCAGCCCCTCCCTGTGCAACCGACTCTGAATCACTGCTTCAGAGAGCATAACTAAGCCTTTCTGTTGTCCCGGGACAACATCTGTGGTCTGAAATCCTAGCTAATTCGGCTGCCTATTTCTTCATCTTTGAGTAAGGTAAGGTCAAGACAATTTTTTTGTTGTTGTATTTTAAATTGGGAGATGCATGAAGATTTACAAGAACTGAAAAGCACATGGGTTGAGGCATGTGGGTGGTAACTTGATATTATCTCCTCCAGGGACAGTGTTCTACTTGAAACATTTGTAGGATGTGACCTTTTCACAGCTGAGAAGGGCAAGCCATCTTGGTTTGGTATTGACAGAGTGGCCCAACTTGATGAGCCTGAATGTTGCATCTTAGAATAATCTAATCATAGGTAAAAGACATTTACTTACTGGAAGAATTTTAATGCTGTATTAGTTGACCTTTTGTCTGTAATGAAAGCACTAAAACTAAAACTAGTTGTTTTTTTTTAAGGGAATTAATTTTGTTCATTACAACTAAGAAATTGTTTAATAACCAAATTATGGGAAGAACAAAGATGTTTTCCAGTAAAGAAACAAGAAACTGTCTCTCCTTGCCACACTCCACTCCCTCCTCGCCTTTCCAACTCTGGCATGGTCTTCTTTCCTCATAGGAAATTCATTCTGTGTCACTGCAAATTAGTTTTGTGCACACTGCTGAAAATGTGGGGTGGGGTGGGAGTGATAGCTCTAGCTTTTTTAAAATTTCTTTTAGTCTTACAGTTTCTCTCCCTTGGGAGGACCAACAGACTTTTCTACCACCTCAAGTCCAAAACTATACCAAAAGATTCCTTGGCTGGTTTGGATTAGGGGAACAAAGAGGTGTCCTGAGAAAAACAGAGACATTAACAAGGAAAGTTTCTCCTAAAAAAAACTGCCTACTCCATTAGGCTGCCTGAAAGCCTTCTGTTTCGGATGACTTGCTGAAGAAGGGAGTGAAAAGGGAGTTGAAAGGGGAGGGAGAAGACAAGGAAAAAGTTGTGTGTGTGTGTGCGTGTGTGAGCATGCATGATCAATCATGACTGACTCTTCGCAACCGCATGGACTGTAGCCCGCCAGGCTCCTCTGTCCATGGAATTTTCCAGCAAGAATACTGGAGTGGGTTGCCATTTCCTTCTCCAGGGCATCTTCCTGAGCCAGGGTTTGAACCTGCATCTCCTGCATTGGCAGGCACATTCTCTCCCAGCTCAGCCACCAGGGAATCCCCTGAGTGTCACAAGACACATACCCAAGTCACTTATTTTTCCTGTTGCTCATGATTCTGTTTCTCCCCTCAGTTCTCTGGCCCTAAGGTTCACAAAGGGAGGCTGGAAGTCATGAGGCTGGAAGACTCATCGGAGCAGGAGCTGGGTGTTTTTTGCAGGGTGTCAATTCCCCTGGTGATTTCTAGCTGCAAAACAGTAGAGGTGTGTGCTCTTTCCCACACCCTGGCATTCAGCTGCCTTACTCTGTTGCCAACCGAAAACTGTATGCTAATGGGAAATGCATATGGTAAACCCAGAAAAGCCACAATGTCAAAAGCAATAGGCAGTGGACCAGGCAAGTAGGAGATAGGTCTCTACTGGCCTCTACCACCATTTCTACCTAAAGTTTCAACATGAGTAATGTTTGACATCCATGACTTTTCCTTCAAAATTTCCCTGCCCAAGTCCATGCAAAGGACAGGTGGTATGATACAGGTACATGGCCTTTAGCAGCTGACTTTGGATCTGTGCTAATTACAAATGTAATTATATATATAATATTTTAACTTTTACCTTTGGTGGAGATATCAAACTTAAAAGCCTAGATGCCAGGCAAGTTATATTTTAAAAAATATTGTAGAAAGGATGAAATGAGAGATTATATTTTCTTCTAGCAGGTTATTGTTATAGGGCTTACTACTGTCCAAACATCTCTCTTTTTTTCTTTTAAGAGAACATGTAAATCCAGCCTTTTCAAGAATGATTGAACATGGCCCACCCAAATGGATAAATGGACTGTTTTCAAGCCCTTTCACTCTGTAGAACTCAAACTTTCAGCTCTGTCTTCCTGTTTTTGGAGATCTGGCCTTTAGATCCCTTTTGGCATTGTATGTTTCTGTTCTTTATTTGGTGGTCAGAGAAGTCGTCTTGTTTTTTGAGCAAGGCTATATCTTTTTATCTTTCACTTCTCATTTTACCTTACTTGTCTGTCTTTGAGTGGGGAAGGAACTCACAGCAACATTTTGACAAGAAACTTCGGCTCATGCTCTTTCAACTATACCATATACACTTAGTTAGGATGCTTTATTCTGTTATAATTCAATCCATCTCAACTAAAAGGATTGGATTTATTAAATTCCCTGCTGAAATTCACATAGCATATGTCTACAGCACCATGAAAGGAAAAATCAAATTAGTTCTGTATATTTTTTCTTAGTAGACGTGTGCTGTTTTCAAGCAGTTGGTACTTTCTTTGCTCAGTGCTATCCAAACATCTATTTAATAATTTATTTTAGCATTTTGCCAGGAATGAATAGGCAATCTCAGTGATCTAGCTTTCCTGAGACATTTTTTTCTCCTCCTTTTCAAAGTTAGGACAGCATGTGCCTATAAGTTTTTGAAACCTTACTTATTCTCATAATTAATAAACTACAGCCTTGTATCAATGGCCCCAAACTGGAGGAGAAGCCAAAGTATTTAAGAATAGTATCCAAACTCAGAAGATCTTGACAAGTTACATCAGTGAACTCAATTTCATGAAATACATATTGAAAGTAGCAGCTATACTTAAGGAAACAAAACAACAAAACCCCCAAGAAATATGAGAAGAAATCAAAGATTTTGGTTGACTGCCGACTCAGTGGGAGTCCTAAGGGTGATGTGGTTAACAAGGTCAGAAACAAAACACAAGCAAAAGCAAAAACAGAAAACCACAAATTGGGGAGCAGTACAATGTTCAGAAACATGGATGGCAGGGAGATGTTTTTTCAAAACTGAAGCTTGGACTTCCCTGGTGGAGCAGGGGACGGGAATCTCCCTGCCGGTGCAGGGGACGCGGGTTTGACCCCTGCCCCAGGAAGAGTCTTCATGCCGTGAAGCAGCTGCACCCACATGCCACAACTGCTGAGCCCGAGTGCAACTCCTGATGCCCGTACGCTTAGTGCCTGTGCTCTGCAACACGAGAAGCCTGCACACTGCAAGGAAGAGGAGCCCCGCTCACCACAACTAGAGAAAGCCCACACGTAGCAATGAAGACCCAACACAGCCAAAAATAAGGAGTAAGAAATAAATACGAAGCTCATAGAAGAGCACCTATCTTTAGTTCAGTTCAGTCGCTCAGTCGTGTCCGACTCTTTGCAACCCCATGAACCGCAGCACACCAGGCCTCCCTGCCCATCACCATCTCCCGGAGTTCACTCAGACTCACGCCCATCAAATACATGATGCCATCCAGCCATCTCATCCTCTGTCATCCCCTTCTCCTCCTGCCCCCAATCCCTCCCAGCATCAGAGTCTTTTCCAATGAGTCAACTCTTTGCATGAGGTGGCCAAAGTATTGGAGCTTCAGCTTTAGCATCATTCCTTCCAAAGAAATCCCAGGGTTGATCTCCTTCAGAATGGACTGGTTGGATCTCCTTGCAGTCCAAGGGACTCTCAAGAGTCTTCTCCAACACCACACTTCAAAAGCATCAATTCTTCGGTGCTGAGCCTTCTTCACAGTCCAACTCTCACATCCATACATGACCACAGGAAAAACCATAGCCTTGACTAGACGGACCTTAGTCGATGGAAATAAGTTACCACTGGCTGGAATTACAGAGCTTACCCATATTATAAAATATATGAACAAAGCATCTTTAAGGTCCTATATCTGCTGTCCCCCATAAACTGCACATAAACACTAAGGAGAGTAGATTACATGAAGTCCCAAAGCAACTTAGTTTAATTTCCAAATCAAACTACTTTTTTCCCCATTCCTCTTCTTGAGTGTCCTCTCCCTCTCTGAAGGCACCTCAATACCCAGGTGTCATGCCACACACACACATAAACACACACACACACACACGATAACACAGGCTCCCTCCCTTTCTCAACGACTCTCAGTGTCCAGGCTATAACGAGACCACATTCCAACCCCCACTGGTCTAGGGTAATTGTACCTCCCAGAGTTTTCCATCATGCCTGTGCACACCTGTGTCTCAATGGCCATCACACAGCACACCCAGTTTCCTGTTTCCCTTCCAACCTCCATCTGTCCCTGCCCTTCCTGATTTATAAGCATCTTGAGACCAAAGGCCCTGTTTTTTCCATCAGCCCCAATACCTGTCACATTGCTCAGCACATAGTGCTTTCTCAATAAATACTTGTAGAGATAAATGCTTAGATAAACCTGGAGGAGAAAAGTCACAAAAAACTCTGCAAGAAACCTTCAAATATTTCTAAGCAGACTTATCGAAGAGGTGTTAGACCACAGGGTGAGCCTGATAAGCAGGGCAATGTAGTGATGAAAAGTGCAGACTATGGAGTCAACTGCATATGTTCAAGTCCTACCTCCTCTGCTTAACAGCTGCAAGGCCTTGGACAAGTTATCATCCTTCCATGCCTCACAGGTAAAAGAACACCTGTTTCACTGATTTGTTGTGAGAACTGAACAAGTCAAAGCAAGTAGCACATTTCAAAGAATGCCTGGTGAGTAAGGCTTCAGTACACGCCAGGCATGACACTGACCATGATTCTCCATCTATGTCTCAGCCTGTAACAGTCATGTTCAGTGGCCATCCACCACAAAGCAGGCGCTAAAGCAGCATTTCAGTCAGTAGTCAGTTCAGTCGCTAGGTCATGTCCAACTCTTTGCGACCCCACGGACTCCAGTACGCCAGGCCTCCCTGTTCATCACCAGTTTCTGGAGCTTACTCAAATTCTTGTCCATCGAGTCAGTGATGCCATCCAACCAACTCGTCCTCTGTTGGTCGTCCCCTTCTCCTCCCACATTTAATCTCACCCAGCATCAGGGTCTTTTCCAATGAGTCAACTCTTCGCATGAGGTGGCCAAAGTATTGGAGTTTCAGCTTTAGCATCAGTCCTTCCAGTGAATATTCAGGACTGATCTCCTTTAGGATGGACTGGTTGGATCTCCTCGCAGTCCAAGGGACTCCCAAGAGTCTTCTCCAACACCACAGTTCAAAAGCATCAATTCTTCGGCGCTCAACTTTCTTTATAGTCCAACTCTCACATCCATACATGACCACAGGAAAAACCATAGCCTTGACTAGACAGACCTTTTTTGGCAAAATAATATCTCTGATTTTTAATATGCTATCTAGATTGGTCATAACTTTTCTTCCAAGGAGCAAGCGTCTTTCAGTTTTGTGGCTGCAGTCACCATCTGCAGTCATTTTGGAGCCCCAAAACTTAAAGTCTGTCACTATTTCCATTATTTCCCCGACTATTTGCCGTGAAGTGATGGGACCAGATGCCGTGATCTTAGTTTTGTGAATGTTGAGTTTTAAGCCAACTTTTTCACTCTCGTCTTTCACTTTCATCAAGAGGCTCTTTAGTTCTTCTTCACTTTCTGTCATAAACGTGATGTTGTCTGCATATTTGAGATTATTGATATTTCTCCCAGCAATCTTGATTCTAGCTTGTGCTTCATCCACACCAGCATTTCTCATGATGTACTCTGCATATATGTTAAATAAGCAAGGTGACAATATGCAGCCTTGATGTACTCCTTTCCCAATTTGGAACCAGTCTATTCTTCCTTGTCCAGTTCTAACTGTTGCTTCCTGACCTGCATATAGGTTTCTCAAGAGGCAGGTCAGGTGGTCTGGTATTCCCATTCTTTCAGAATTTTCCACAGTTTGTTGTGATCCACACAGTCAAAGGCTTTGGCATAGTCAATAAAGCAGAAATAGATGTTTTTCTGGAACTCTTTTGCTTTTTTGATGATCCAGCAGATGTTGGCAATTTGATCTCTGGTTCCTCTGCCTTTTCTAAATCCAGCTTGAACATCTGGAATTTTACGGTTCATGTATTGTTGAAGCCTGGCTTGGAGAATTTTGAGAATTACTTTGCTAGCATGTGAGATAAGTGCAATTGTGTGGTAGTTTGAACATTCTTTGGCATTGCCTTTCTTTGAGATTGGAATGAAAACTGGCCTTTTCCAGTTTTGTGGCCACTGCTGAGTTTTCCAAATTTGCTGGCATATTGAGTGCAACACTTTCACAGCATCATCTTTTAGGATTTGAAATAGCTCAGCTGGAATTCCATCACCTCCACTAGTTTTGTTCATAGTGTTTCTTCCTAAAGGCCACTTGTGTAAAGAAAGATTTACACAAAAGTAATTTATTTTGAGGACTTTTCTCAAAGAACAGGAGTGTAAGCCAGTGAAGGTTAAAATGAAGGAGAAAAAAACTTCCATCCTGCTAGAAACCTTCTGAGAAACTATGTAGAGTGCATCTTGAAATGGAGTAGAAGAGGCTGTATTAATCCACGGATTTGTGTCCTCAGCGGTCAAGGGCTGTCCATAGTGTAAGTCTCTTTCACCTCCTATTTGCACCTGGAGCTTCCCAGGTAGTGCTAGTGGTAAAGAAACCACCTGCCAATGCAGGAGACAGAGGAGATGCAGGTTTGATCCCTTCGTTGAGAAGATCCCCTGGATGAGGAAATGGCAATCCACTCCAATATTCTTGCCTGGAGAACCTGATGGACAGAGGAACCTTGCAGGCTATAGTCTATAGGGTTGCAAAGAGTCAGACATGACTGAAGTGACTTAGCACACACACCCACACAGAACAGCTGAGTAAACCTTACCAGTGGGGAAAAAGAGGTTTTAGGAAAGACTGATGTATACTTTGTATATATAACAGTATAATGTATTATATAAAGAGATATATAATGTAAGATATATATGTATATATACATATATAAAAATATACACATAGTTTTATATGTCTACACACACACACATATATATATACACATACATATATATATATATATATATATGGATTTCCCTCCTAGCTCAGTTGGAAAAGAATCTGCCTGCAATGCAGGAGACCCGGGTTCAATCCCTGGGTCAGGAAGATCCCCTGGAAAGGAAAATTGCAACCCACTCTAGTATTCTTGCCTGGAGAATCCATGGCAAAGACCCTGGTAGGCTACAGTCCATGGGGTTGGGAGAGTCAGACACGATTTAGTGACTAAAACACCATATATGTAAATGATGGTTTCTATATATTTATATATATATTTATCATATTATATTTATATTTATATATTTATTTATATATAAATATATATAAACCACCATATATGTGTGTGTGTATATATATGTATAAATATATATATATAATATACAGGACTTATATATATATACAAGGCTTATATATATACAGGTATATACATACACACACAGACACACAGACACACACACACACACACACACACACACATATATATATATATATACACACACACAGAGCTTCCCAAGTGGGGAAGTGGTAAAGAATCTGCCTGCCAATGCAGGAGATGCAAGAAACATGGGTTCAATCCCTGGGTCAGGAAGATCCCCTGCAGCAGGAAATGGCACAATACATATGCATACTTCCTCTATATTATACACACACATACAAGGCACGTTGCACCTAAGGTAACATGCTGTCATTTATGTCTGCGTGCTGCAAGTGGCTGGAATAAACAAGGAAGCAGAGTGGATGTGAGGTGGGCATAAGGAATGGTGGGCATAAGAGGTCCTGTCTCTGTGGTAGAGATAAACTGATTCGGCTCCCAGGAGTGGGGACATAGCTCAGCCTGACTGATCAGAGTTCTCGACCCACCTCCCACAGATATAATTTCAGGAATGGATATGCAAGCCTGGGCTGTTTTATTGCTAAAAGAGAACATATCTGTCCTTGCCCAGAAATGCAAAATAGCTGAACATCATATAGTCATACTCTTTGCAAGACTCGAAATCTGAATTCCCTACCTCAGACAAATGTTGGTGGGAGCAAGACAGAGAGGTGAGGAAATAGTATGTGATAGTATGAGGACCCAGGAGGATCCAAAGAATATACAAACACTTCCTGCTGTGTATTTCACTGAAAGTACCTGTGCTTTACCTCTTATTGTTACAGTCTATTATTAGCCTGGGCTGTTTTATTGCTAAAAGAGAACATATCTGTCCTTGCCCAGAAATGCAAAATAGCTGAACATCATATAGTCATACTCTTTGCAAGACTCGAAATCTGAATTCCCTACCTCAGACAAATGTTGGTGGGAGCAAGACAGAGAGGTGAGGAAATAGTATGTGATAGTATGAGGACCCAGGAGGATCCAAAGAATATACAAACACTTCCTGCTGTGTATTTCACTGAAAGTACCTGTGCTTTACCTCTTATTGTTACAGTCTATTATTTCGAGATGCCCTGAAGCATAGTTCATGGCATCTGGTCCCATCACTTCATAGCAAATAGATGGGGAAACAGTGGCTGATGTCATTTTTGGGGGCTCCAAAATCACTGCAGATGGTGATTGCAGCCATGAAATTAAAAGACGCTTACTCCTTGGAAGGAAAGTTATGACCAACCTAGATAGCATATTAAAAAGCAGAGACATTACTTTGTCAACAAAGGTCCATCTAGTCAAGGCTATGGTTTTTCCTGTGGTCATGTATGGATGCGAGAGTTGGACTGTGAAGAAAGCTGAATGCTGAAGAATTGATGCTTTTGAAGTGTGGTGTTGGAGAAGACTCTTGAGAGTCCCTTGGACTGCAAGGAGATTCAACCAGTCCATTCTAAATGAAATCAGTCCTGGATGTTCACTGGAGAGACAGATGCTAAAGCTGAAACTCCAATACTTTGGCCACCTCATGCAAAGAGTTGACTCATTGGAAAAGACTCTGATGCTGGGAGGGACTGGGGGCAAGAGGAGAAGGGGACAAAAGAGGATGAGATGGCTGGATGACATCACCGGCTCGATGGAAATGAGTTTGAGTGAACCCCGGGTGTTGGTGATGGACAGGGAGGCCTGGCGTGTTGGGATTCATGGGGTTGCGAAGAGTTAGACACGACTGAATGACTGAATTGAACTGAACTGAGGCATAGTTAAAATAGAAGCAGTTTTTTGAGAGCAAGAAGGATGATAAAGAGCCAGGCATATTCCTAAGACACAGAAACTATGAAACAGGGTACATGTTCTGAGACCAAGATTCTGTAAGATATATGGTTGTGTTTATAACAAGCTGGCCAGTTGCTGATTGAGTTTTTAAGGGAATTTTGCTGCCAGGGAAACCCTAATCCTACAACTTCTCAACCCTAAAAAACCCCTAAAATTCCAAATCTACATCCAGAGCCAGTGCAGTTAGATTTAACAGATACAGGGCCATTCTCCAAAGAGGAATCATCTGACACTGGGCCCCTGGAGCAGAACCTGGAGTCAGCCAGGACGGCCATCCACTGTCTTACTGCACTGCAAGCAGGGATGCCGTGCTAATTCTGTCCACCTGTGTGCGATCTGTTGTGATCTAGTAATCTTTGATACTGTCTTAATTTCTGTCCTTTTCCAATTGGGAATTTGAATTGCAAATATTTTCTTTCCCCCTCCATATTGCATGTTCTTTTTTTTTGAGGGAGACCGCTTTAATATATCACTTAGTAATGTGCTATAAATCCTACATCTGGCCCTGCCCTAGAAGAATGCTTGTCAGTTGGACAACTTCAGTTTACAACTAGGTGCAGGACTTAGGGGTAACTGAATATATCTCCTGGCAGAGGAATGCCCTGTCTTTCCTGCTGTATATGGAGCAAGTGACATCATGTGGGGAGAGGGGGATATGTGAAATGATCTGTGCACCAAGCATGAGGTTTTGTCTATGCAGTATCATTCTTCACTCCTTCTTTTGGGTAATTCTCTTTATCTTGTTTTATGGGGATTCTGTTCAACCTATGTTGTCCACGAGGGACTGATTCTTCTTCCCCCAGCCCTTGGTCCCAAGGGATAGATGTCTGACTTAAAACTGATGGACCAGGATCCTCTAAGCTCACAACTTCAGTTACTGGCACACAGATGAGTGGGAGACAGTTCAGTCAAGCTTCCCAGGGCTTTGGAACCTCTGGATCCAGCTAAGCCTGAACAACTCTGGGGGATTCTTCAATTAGTCCACTCTTAAAAACCAAAATAATTTGAGTTAGGAGTTATGACTTGCAACTAAAAGATTTATGGCTAGTCCTCAGCTTCTTATATAGGAAATATTTCCTACATTCAGACTTAGCCAAGAACGGGAAAGACTATTTTGAGTTCTCTTTCCCTGGAGGTTATCCAGTAAGTGGATGGTAACCACATCTATGAAATGCATTCAATCACTACTCGAAGAGAGACAACTTAGAATCTCATTCAGGACTGTATTCAGCTCTCAGTCCATAACCTCTAGATGATGTGTTGGTCTATCAAGGCTCAATGTGACTTCTCTTAATGCTGAGATGTATTCCCAAGGGTTAATGAAAGAGAAAGATGCTTGGGGATGGTTCTCCCATCCCCAAGTCAATCCCATGTGCCTTACCACTCAGCAGAGATTTTTGTTGAGTATCTCATATATTCTCCAAGGTCTCATTCAAATCTGATATGCCCTTATCCTATGAAATAAAAATAGGACAAAATCAACTTCAAAAAAATGCTTTTCCTAGTCTAGTCTATTTTGTTTAAATTATGTCCTCTTATCTATTTCATCTCTAGTGTTAGTAGGTAGTTGCTCAACCCCCCTTTCTCATTCGGCATTAATTTAATTTACCATCACTTTATAAGTGGGAAATGAGTGTTGAAATTTCTCAAGCCTGTATAACTTCATAGAGCTTGAGTTATCTAATTTTGATGAGAATTACTGCCATAGAGTACAGATTTTTGTTGTGAGGCATCTGTATAAAAGACATTGACATTCTTGGAGCAACTTAAATTGCAAGAGGTTGAACATTTCCTTCTGTTACTGTTTTAAAAAATAATAGTCATAGTGCCTGTGGCTTGCGAAGTTTTATGGGAAGCCATGAAGAGAAGCTCTTGTATGAAAAGATGCTTATTAAAATCCTACATACATTATGTATGAATCTGCACTTTTTTTGACCTCCTCTCTTGGAACTATCCCAATCCAGATTACACCAGGCTGAGCTGTAAAACTCAGAGAAAACTGAAAGTCTCTTTAATTGGGGCATTAGGAAGTTTCAAAACAGCAGTTCAAGAAAGCCTCTCAAGGATTTAAGTTTATCAAAATATATAAGCCAAGTTCTTGTTGAATGTCATGTTCTACCCTGAGAAAGATAGTTCCAGTCAACACTGGGCACAGCAGGCTGGCGGCTGGTCAAAATCAGGCATTGCAAGTCTTATAACTGGGACGTAGTAAGTGCATGACAGAGAGTTCTGCTTTTATATTTACAAACTAGAGATTCTCCACTTCTCAGCCTTAGCAGACATAAATGAATAGGTGTTTAGTGTAAAAGGAAGATAGAAGCAACACGGACAGAACAGATGCTTTTTTCAGGCACATTTAAAATGCTCAGAACCAGCTGGTATGGAATTCTGGAAGGAACCTTAATCTTTTGATCTGGGGAAAGGCATCTTTGCAGCTTGAAAGGCAGAGGAACAAAAGGGGCTGCACGTCTCCTCTAAGAGCTGAAAGCTCCCATTTGGTGAGGAGAAGGTGAAGGTGAAATCGCTCAGTCGTATCCAACTCTTTGCGACTCCATGGACTGGAGTCTACCAGGCTCCTCCATCCATGGGATTTTCCAGGCAAGAATACTGGAGTGTGTTGCCATTTCCTTCTTCAGGAGATTTTCCCGACCCAGGGATTGAACCTGGGTCTCCCGCATTGTAGGCAGACACTTTACCACCTGAGCCACCAGGGAAGTCACGGCATGAGGAGGGCATGGTTGAAATCAGGCATGCAAAAAAAAATGAATGAACCACCCACCTCTTCTCCTACTCAACTGTCTGAGCTAGGAGTTCAGGAGTGCTGGCACCCTGACCCTCAGGGAACAACTCAGAGGGGATGCAGCTATGGTCAGGGTTAGTGGTGGTAGGAGAGGAAGGGCAGTGAGGGGGCCAAGATTTGTATATAAATACGCTCTATGCATGTGTGCTAAGTCACTTCAGCCATGCCTAACTCAGTATGACCCTATGGACTGTAGCCCACTAGGCTCCTCTGTCCATGGGATTCTCCAGGCAAGAATACTGGAGTGGAGTGTCATGCTCTCCTCCAGGGGATCTTCCTGACCCAGGGATTGAACCTGTGTCTCTTATGTCTCCTGAATTGGCAGCGGGTTTTTTTTTTTTTTTTTTTAACCACTAGCACCACGTGGGAAGCTGCACAACTGGGTAATAGGAAAACTTTTCTTGGAAACCTGAATAATACATATGAGTCAAAGACAAGTATCAAATCTCTGAAAACACCGCTTAAGAAAATGCATTTTGGCTTTTCTGTAGATCCCAAAGTATGTTTGACCCATTTTCTAGTATCATTATCTGCTCTGTAACCACTATCTGTTTAAACTTTTCAGTATAGCTTCTATCTTGTTGTAGGCATGAGCATAGCAAAACAACTCTTGGAGATATTCATGCCATCTTTTTCCTTTTTTTCTTAAGCATGACTGAAAATGCCAACTCTTCATTGTGATAAGTAGTTGGGGCAGAAATTAATAAACCCAGTTCTGCTTTGAAGGAATTTAGGGGTCTGGTTAAAAATTAGTGACTGACACTTTTGGTTTACCTTCTCTCCTTCCCCAGACCACAAAACATCATAGTAAAGGAATATAAAGATGTGGTAATCCATAAGAGCAAAAAGAATAGCAGAGATGGTGACAAGAGAGCAAATTTTTGGATAAAAATTGCAGATAGAAGAGAAGTACACATTGAGAGGAACGGAAGAAGGTAACAGCCCAAAGCTCTCCTGACGGGGATATAGAATGCAGTGAGAGATTCGCCAGCAGGTTCCATAAGTGACATCATAAAAAGATGTCCTTTTCGTCATAGGGGACTGGAATGCAAAAGTAGGAAGTCAAGAGATACCTGGAGTAACAGGCAAGTTTGGCCTTGGAGTACAGAATGAAGCAGGGCAAAGGCTAACAGAGTTTTGCCAAGAGAACACACTGGTCATAGCAAACACCCTCTTCCAACAACACAAGAGAAGACTCTACACATGGACATCACCAGACAGTTAATATTGAAATCAGATTGATTATATTCTTTTCAGCCTAAAACAGAGAAGCTCTATACAGTCAGCAAAAATAAGACCTGGAACTGACTATGGTTCAGATCATGAATTTCTTACTGCAAAATTCAACTTAAATTGAAAAAAGTAGGGAAAACCACTAGGCCATTCAGGAATGACCTAAATCAAATCCCTTATGATTATACAGTGCAAGTGACATAGTAGATTCAAGGGTTTAGATCTGATACACAGAATGCCTGAAAACTATGTACGGAGGTTGTTAACATTGTACAGGAGGCAGTGATGAAAACCATTCCAAATAAAAATAAATGCAAGAAAGCATAATGGTTGTCTGAGGAGCCCTTACAAATAGCTGAGAAAAGAAAAGAAGCAAAAGGCAAAGGAGAAAGGGAAAGATATACCAAATTGAATGCAGAATTCCAGAGAATAGCAAGGAGAGATGAGAAAGACTTCTTAAGTGATCAGTTCAAAGAAATAGAGGAAAATAATAGACTGGGAAAGACTAGATATTTCTTCAAGAAAAATGGAGATACCAAGGGAACACTTCATGTAAAGATGGGCACAATAAAGGACAGAAATAGCAAGGACCTAACAGAAGCAGAAGAGATTGGGAAGCAGTGGCAAAACTACAAAAAACAATTGTGCAAAAAAGGTCTTAATGACTTCGATAACTATGATGGTGTGGTCACTCACCTAGAGCCAGACATCCTGGAGTGTGAAGTCAAATGCGCCTTAGGAAGCTTAACTACAAACAAAGTGTAAGTGATGGAATTCTTACTGAGCTATTTCAAATCCTAAAAAATAATGCTGTTAAAGTGTTGTACTCACTATGCCAGCAAATTTGGAAAACTCAGCAATGGCCACAGGACTGGAAAAGATCAGTTTCATTCCAATCCCAAAGAAGGGCTATATCAAAGAATGTTCAAACTACTGCACAATTTCCCTCATTTCACATACCAGCAAGGCAATGCTCAAAATCCTTCAAGCTAGGCTTTAACAGTATGTGAACCAAAAACTTCCAGATGTAAAAGCTGAATTTAGAGAAGATAGAGGAACCAGAGGTCAAATTGTCAACATCCATTGGTTAATAGGAAAAGCAAGGGAATTCCATGAAAACATCTATTTGTGCTTCTTGACTACACTAAAGTCTTTGACTGTGTGGTTCACAACAAACCGTGGAAAATTCTTCAAAAGATGGGAATACCAGTCCACCTGACCTGCTGCCTGAGAAACCTGTATGCAGATCAAGAAGCAACAGTTAGAACCAGCCATGGAACTGTGGATTGGTTCAAAACTGGGAAAGGAGTACATCAAGGCTGTATATTGCCACTCTGCTTATTTAACTTATATGCAGAATACATCATGTCAAATCCCGGGCTGGATGACTCACAAGCTGGAGTCAAGATTGGTGGGAGAAATATCAACAGTCTCAGATATGCAGATTATGCCACTCTAATGACAGAAAGTGAAGAGGAACTAAAGAGCCTCTTGATGAAGGCAAAAAGGAAGAGTGAAACAGCTGGCTTAAAACTCAATATTCAAAATACTAAGATCATGGTATCTAGTTCCATCACTTCATTGCAGATTGATGGGGAAAAAATGGAAACAGTAGCAGATTTTATTTTAGGGGGTTCCAAAATTACTGCAGAAGGTGACTGCAGCCATGAAATTAAAAGATGCTTCTTATAGGAAAAGCTATGACAAAGCTAAGCAGTGTATGAAAAAGCAGAGATAACACTTTGCCCGTATAGTCAAAGCTAGTTTTTCCAGTAGTCACTTACACATGTGAGAGTTGAACCATAAAGAAGGCTAAGCACCAAAGAATTTATGCTTCAGATGAACCGTGGTTCTGGAGAAGACTCTTGAGAGTCCTTTGGACTGCAAATAGAGCACACCAGTAATCCTAAAGAAAAACAAGCCTGAATATTCACTGGAAGGGTTGATGCTGAAGCTGAAGCTCCAATACTTTGGTCACCAGATGTGAAAAGCTGACTCACTGGAAAAGACCTTAATGCTGGGAAAGATTGAGCACAGAAGAAGAGGGTGACAGACAGTGAGACAGTTGGATGGCATCATCAACTCAGTGGGCATGAGTTTAAGCAAACTCCAGGAGATAGTGAAGAACAAAGAAACCTGGCATGCTGCAGTTCATGGGTCACAAAGAGTTGGACACAACCTAGTGACTGAGCAACAACTACTACTTTGAATTTTCAGTATTGCTAGCCTTGGATGGGGGCTTCCCTGGTGGCTCAGAGGTTAAAGCGTCTGCCTCCAATGTGGGAGACCTGGGTTCGATCCCTGGGTCGGGAAGATCCCCTGGAGAAGGAAATGGCAACCCACCCCAGTACTCTTGCCTGGAGAATCCCATGGACGGCGAAGCCTGGTAGGCTACAGTCCACAGGGTCACAAACAGTCGGACATGACTGAGTGACTTCACCTCAGCCTTGGATGATGGCTAATCACATCCCAAATGAATTCCATCCGTTTTAGGTACCATGGAATAGAGAGAGCAGGGAAGCAGATGAGAAAGTTCACTCATTGGTTTGCACAGCAGAAGACAACTGGCTCCATTTGTGTGTAAACTTGTAAGTGGAAAGTGAACTGATTTCATCTTCCAAGTGTCCCATGATTGCAGCCAACCTTTAAAAAAAAAAAAAGACTGTGGAGAAATATGCTCTCTTGTTAGCATAGAATAATTAGCTAAGTACAAATGGGAAACAAAGCAAATGATGGAGGAGTTTCTGTTGTTTACTTCCTTTCCAATTCTGGACTGCAGTTTCCAAAAGCAACAGGAAGGCAGTTTTGCCCCCAAAATTTTCAAACCACATAAACCATTCCAAACTCCCTTTGATATGCCCCAGCCATCCAGCATTTCCCAAGAAATCAGTTCAGCTAGCTTTCCTTTTAGAAGTCATGATGTGCAGCAGCTCTAAATGGAAAGGTACACAGTCAGCCCATGAGCCCATGAAAGGCTCTGACACAGTAAGATAAAGGACCCATAATTTTTCTTTGAATTTTCTCCTGTTGCCCCAACCATAAAATGTGAGAATGTTGGCTTATGCAACCAGGGCTGGTCAGTGGGTGGGGTTTCCATTTCTGTTTTTCTTTTTTTTTGGATAATTCAATGAGAAACAGATTAAATATTCATAGCTCTGCCCTCGGTCTCTTTTTGCAGAGCCAAGAACTGTCAGGCTGTTTGTAGAGAGAAAAAAAAATTTTTTTTGCCAAATGTCTGTGGTAAGTTTCCCAAGAGTGTGGAGGTGATCTGAGCACCAGCATCAACTTGACATTAAAAATATTTCTTTAATTAAGAATTTTCTTATTAAATATCCATTGCCAGTAATTTTGGAAATTCAGAAAATATCAAGAAGGTAGAACTGATGGTTGCTTGCTGATTGATTAATAGGATATATGTGACGAGGAAAGGGGTAATTGAGTGTAGTTGTTCAGATGGTAAAGAGTCTGCCTGCAATGCAGGAGAACCAGGCTCAATCCTTCGGTCAGGAAGATCCCCTGGAGAAGGAAATGGCAACCCACTCCAGTATTCTTGCCTGGAAAATTCCATGGGCAGAGAAGCATGGTGGGCTACAGTCCATGAGATCGCAAAGAGTCAGACATGACTGAGCACCTTTCACTTCACTTCTTCAGGTTTCTGACTAGAACCACTGAGGTAGAGAAGAACATTAGCTCTAAGAGCCATATGTTAGGAAAAAGATAATAAATCATTTAGGACATTTGAACTTGTGATGTGCAAATAACATCTGAATGGTTAGTCACAGAAGAAGTGGGAGAGGCTGCTTAGAGCTCAAAGATAGATAAGAACTGAAGACACAGATTTGGAAGTGCTCTGTGAGCATATGGCATGAAAACTGTGGAAGGAGATGAGAGAGCTCAGGGATAATGGGAAGCGTCGAAAAGGAATCAGAGATGAACACGAGGAAACAAATTCACAAAGAAGTAAGGTGAAAACTCAGTGGGACGCAAAAAAAAAAAAGAAGCCAGTTGGTGTAGACAACATTTTCAAGAGATTTAGTTGTGAAGAGGAGGAGCAAGATGTCAGAGGCCTGTATGCAAAATTGATTTAAGAGATAGGGTGAGACTTGCTCTATCCAATCTTTTTTTTTTCTTTAATTAATGTTTATTTTTTAGTTTGTTTTGCTTTACAATACTGTATTCGTTTTGCTACACATCGACATGAATCAGCCACGAGTGTACATGAACTCCCAATCCCGACCCCCACCTCCCTCCTCCCACCCCACACCTTCTCTCTGGATTATCCCCGTGCATCAGTCCCAAGCATCCTGCATCCTGCATCAAACCTGGACTGGGGATTCGTTTCACTTATGATATCATACACGTTACACTGCCACTCTGCCAACTCATCCCACCCTCTCCCTCTCCCACAGAGTCCAAAAGGCCGTTCTATACATCTGTGTCTCTTTTGCTGTCTTGCGTACAGGTTTATCATTACCATCATTCTAAATTCCATATATATGTGTAAGTATACTGTATTGGTGTTTTTCTTTCTGGCTTACTTCACTCTGTATAATCGGCTCCAGCGTCATCCACCTCATTAGAACTGATTCAAATGTATTCTTTTTAATAGCTGAGTAATACTCCATTGTGTATATGTACCACAGCTTTCTTATCCATTCATCTGCTGATGGACATCTAGGTTGCTTCCATGTCCTGGCTATTATAAACAGTGCCGCAATGAACATTGGGGTACACGTGTCTCTTTCAATTCTGGTTTCCTTGGTGTGTATGCCCAGCAGTGGGATCGCTGGATCATAAGGCAGTTCTATTTGCAATTTTTTAAGGAATCTCCACACTGTTCTCCATAGTGGCTGTACTAATTTGCATTCCCACCAACAGTGTAAGAGGGTTCCCTTTTCTCCACACCCTCTCCAGCATTTATTGCTTGTTGACTTTTGGATCGCAGCCATTCTGACTGGTGTGAAATGGTACCTCATTGTGGTTTTGATTTGCATTTCTCTGATAATGAGTGATGTTGAGCATCTTTTCATGTGTTTGTTAGCCATTCGTATGTCTTCTTTGGAGAAATGTCTATTTAGTTCTTTGGCCCATTTTTTGATTGGGTCATTTATTTTTCTGGAGTTGAGCTGCATAAGCTGCTTGTATATTTTTGAGATTAGTTGTTTGTCAGTTGCTTCATTTGCTATTATTTTCTCCCATTCAGAAGGCTGTCTTTTCACCTTGCTTATAGTTTCCTTTGTTGTGCAGAAGCTTTTAATTTTAATTAGATCCCATTTGTTTATTTTTGCTTTTATTTCCAGTATTCTGGGAGGTGGATCATAGAGGATCCTGCTGTGATTTATGTCAGAGAGTGTTTTGCCTATGTTCTCCTCTAAGAGTTTTATAGTTTCTTGTCTTACGTTTAGATCTTTAATCCATTTTGAGTTTATTTTTGTGTATGGTGTTAGAAAGTGATCTAATTTCATTCTTTTACAAGTGGTTGACCAGTTTTCCCAGCACCACTTGTTAAAAAGATTGTCTTTAATCCACTGTATATTCTTGCCTCCTTTGTCGAAGATAAGCTGTCCATAGGTGTGTGGATTTATCTCTGGGCTTTCTATTTTGTTCCATTGATCTATATTTCTGTCTTTGTGCCAGTACCATACTGTCTTGATGACTGTGGCTTTGTAGTAAAGCCTGAAGTCAGGCAGGTTGATTCCTCCAGTTCCATTCTTCTTTCTCAAGATGGCTTTGGCTATTCGAGGTTTTTTGTGTTTCCATACAAATTGTGAAATTATTTGTTCTAGCTCTGTGAAAAACACCGCTGGTATCTTGATAGGAATTGCATTGAATCTGTAGATTGCTTTGGGTAGTATACTCATTTTCACTATATTGATTTTTCCGATCCATGAACATGGTATATTTCTCCATCTATTAGTGTCCTCTTTGATTTCTTTCATCAGTGTTTTATAATTTTCTATATATAGGTCTTTAGTTTCTTTAGGTAGGTATATTCCTAAGTATTTTATTCTTTTCGTTGCAATGGTGAATGGAATTGATTCCTTAATTTCTTTTTCTACTTTCTCATTATTAGTGTATAGGAATGCAAGGGATTTCTGTGTATTGATTTTATATCCTGCAACTTTACTATATTCATTGATTAGCTCTAGTAATTTTCTGGTGGAGTCTTTCGGGTTTTCTATGTAGAGGATCATGTCATCTGCAAACAGTGAGAGCTTTACTTCTTCTTTTCCAATCTGGATTCCTTTTATTTCTTTTTCTGCTCTGATTGCTGTGGCCAAAACTTCCAGAACTATGTTGAATAGTAGCGGTGAAAGTGGGCACCCTTGTCTTGTTCCCGACTTTAGGGGAAATGCTTTCAATTTTTCACCATTGAGGAGAATGTTTGCTGTGGGTTTGTCATATATAGCTTTTATTATGTTGAGGTATGTTCCTTCTATTCCTGCTTTCTGGAGAGTTTTTATCATAAATGGATGTTGAATTTTGTCAAAAGCCTTCTCTGCATCTATTGAGATAATCATATGGTTTTTATTTTTCAATTTGTTAATGTGGTGTATTACATTGATTGATTTGCGGATATTGAAGAATCCTTGCATCCCTGGGATAAAGCCCATTTGGTCATGGTGTATGATCTTTTTAATGTGTTGTTGGATTCTGATTGCTAAAATTTTGTTAAGGATTTTTGCATCTATGTTCATCAGTGATATTGGCCTGTAGTTTTCTTTTTTTGTGGCGTCTTTGTCAGGTTTTGGTATTAGGGTGATGGTGGCCTCATAGAATGAGTTTGGAAGTTTACCTTCCTCTGCAATTTTCTGAAAGAGTTTGAGTAGGATAGGTGTTAGCTCTTCTCGAAATTTTTGGTAGAATTCAGCTGTGAAGCTGTGTGGACCTCGGCTTTTGTTTGCTGGAAGTTTTCTGATTACAGTTTCAATTTCCATGCTTGTTGATGGGTCTGTTGAGATTTTCTATTTCTTCCTGGTTCAGTTTTGGAAAGTTGTACTTTTCTAAGAATTTGTCCATTTCTTTCACATTAAAAATTGTTTATTTATTTGGTTGTGCTGGGTCTTAGTTGCTGCATGTGAACTATTAGTTGTGGCATGTGGGATCTAATTCCTTGACCGGAGATTGGACCTGGGCCCCCTCCTTTGGGAGCATGGACTCTTAGCCACTGGACCACCAGGGAAGTCCCTCAGTCTTCTTTTACAACAGAGAATATGGAAACATTATATATACATAGAAGTATAGATACTTCTATGACATCAGGCCTTAACGTCTCGTTCACATCTACTTGGAAAAAAGCACAACTTTGTCTAACTCCAACACTCTACCTAGTGCACACCAGCACTCAAGGGGCTCAGCATTGACAGAGGAGAAACACAGGATCATACTGATGAGTTTCACTTCTGTCTCATGATAATTAACCTCAGTGGGTTCTTAGTGCTCCCCAGCAACCCTGCACATCCTTCTGATTCACTCTCCCTTCCACGTGATTATTTGAGACCTTCTCATCCCTCAACAAATCTCCAGCCCCTTCTGCTCCATCCTCAGGCTTAGTTGATGGCCTGGCTTCATATTTCACTGGGAAAAGCCAAACAATTAGGAAAGAATTTCCACAAGTTCCAGACCACATCTCCCCATGGCATAGATACCGTGGTTACTCCAGATGAACTGTCTAGGCCCCTGTCCAGCTCCCTGTCTTGAGCTCACCGTCTCATTCCACTCATCCTTGCCACACCTCCAAGCTTTCTGGGCTTTCTTCCATAATCAAGCATCTAAAGGATAACGCCTGCTCACACAGGTTGACTCCCAGACCAGTATCTCTTCTGATAGCTTGGTGGCTGCAGTGTGCTTGTTGTCAGCTGCATCCAATATGACCTCTGAATATGTCCCAAGCTTATTTCCCTTGCTCCATCTTGATTTACTTTCATTTGCACATTTTATGCGGCAGCAGTCAGATTAGTTATATAGTCTCTACCCAAGCTGTCTGGTTTCTTTCCTGTGTGCCTTTACTTCTGCAGTGTCCTCTGCTTGAAATGATATTCTCTGTGCTCCACTCTCTGAGCACAACTTCCCAAACTTTTCCCCCTGTCTGGCTAATTCTGCACCAAATTCAACACTGAAAATGCACAATTTTTACCACCAACAGTGAATATCTTTAAAAAAATTTTTAATTGAAGATAATAGCATTATAGAATTTTTTTTCTGTCAAACCTCAACATGAGTCAACCACAGATATACATATATCACCGCCCTTTTGAACCTCCCTCCCATCTCCCTTCCCATCCTACCCGCTAGGTTGATACAGAGCCCCTGTTTGAATTTTCTGAGCCATACAGCAAATTCCCATGGGTTATCTATTTTACATACGGTAATTAAGTTTCCATGTTACTCTTTCCATATATCTCACCCTCTCCTCCCCTCTCCCCTTGTCCATAAACCTATTCTCCTTGTCTATTTCTCCATTGCTGCCGTGTAAATAAATTCTTCAATATCATTTTTCTAGATTCCGTATATATGTGTTAGAATACAATATTTATCTTTCTCTTTCTGACTTACTTCTCTGTATCATAGGCTTTAGGTTCATTCACCTCATTAGGACTGACTTAAATGTGTTCCTTTTTATGGCTGAGTAGTATTCCATGTATGTTTATCCATTCATCTGTCGATGGACATCTAGGTTGCTTCCATGTTCTAGCTATTATAAATAGTGCTGCAGTGAACAATGGGATACATGTGTCTTTTCCAATTTTGGTTTCCTAAGGGTATATGGCTAGGGGTGGGATTGCTGGATCATAAGGTGGTTTTATTCCTAGTGTTTTAAGGAATCTCCATACTGCCTTCCATAGAGGCTGTATCAATTTACCTTCCCACAAACAGTGCCAGATCGTTCCCTTTTCTCCACACTCTCTCCAGGATTTATTGTTTGTAGACTTTTTGATGATGGCCACTCGGACTGGTGTGAAGTGATATCTCATTGTAATTTTGATTTCCATTTCTCTAATAATGAGCAATGTTGAGCATGTTTTCATGTGTTTGTTAGCCATCTGTATGTCTTCTTTGGAGAAATGTCTGTCTAGGTCTTTTCCCCACTTTTTTTATTGGGTTGTTATTTCTCTGGTATTGAGTTGTATGAGCTGCTTGGATATTTTGGAAATGAATCCTTTGTCAGTTGTTTCATTCACTATTATTTCCTCCCATTCTGAGGGTTGTCTCTTCACTTTGTTTATACTTTACTTTGCTGTGAAAAAGCTTTTAAGTTTAATCAGGTCCCACTTGTTTACTTTTGTTTTATTTCCATTACTCTAAGAGGTGGGCCATAGAGGATCTTGCTTTGATTTATGTCACTAAGTGTTCTGCCTATGTTTTCCTCTAAGAGTTTTACAGTTTCTGGTCTTACATTTAGGTCTTTAATCCATTTTGAGTTTATCTTTGTGTATGGAGTTAGAAAGTGTTCTAATTTCATTCTTTTACATGTAGCTATTCAGTGTTCCCAGCAGCATTTATTGAATGGTTGTCTTTGTCCCCATTGTATATTTTTGCCTCCTTTGTGAAAAATAAGGTACCCACAGGTGCATGGGTTGAGGTCTGGGCTTTCTATCTTATTCCATTGGTCTATATTTCTGTTTTTGTGTCAGGACCATACTATCTTGATGACTGTAGCTTTGTAGTATAATCTGAAGTCAGGAAGGTTGATTCCTCCAGGCCCCTTCTTTCTCAAGATGGCTTTGGCTATTTGGGTCTTTTGTGTTTCAAATGAATTGTGAAATTGTTTGTTCTAGTTCTGTGAAAAATGCCATTGATGATTTGATAAGGATCACACTGAATCTGTAGATTGTGTTTGGTAGTATAGTCATTTTCACAATATTGATTCTTCCTACCCAGAAGCATGGGATATCTCTTTATGTCATCTTTGATTTCTTTCATTGGTGTCATAATTTTCTGCATGCAGTTATTTTGTCTCCTTAGTAAGTTTATCCTGAGATATTTAATTCTTTTTGTTGCAGGTGAAGAGGATTGATTTCTTAATTTCTCCTTCTGATTTTTCATTGTATATTTCATTCTTAGTGTAAAAAAATGCAAGTGATTTCTATGTTTTGATTTTGTATCCTTCAACTTTGCTAAATTCACTGTAAACTCTAAGAATTTTCTAATACTATCTTTAGGGTTTTCTATGTACGGTATCATGTCATCTGCAGTGAGATCTTTACTTCTTCTTTTCTGATCTGGATTCCTTTAAATTCTTTCTCTTCTCTAACTGTTATAGCTAGGACTTCCAGAACTATGTTGAATAATAGGGGTGAAAGTGGACACCCTTATCTTGTTCCCAATCTTAGGGGGAATGCTTTCAGTTTTTCACCATTGAGAATAATGTTTGCCATAGGCTTATCATATATGGCCTTTACTATGTTGAGGTAGGTTCCTTCTATGCCCATTTTTGAGGAGTTTTAATAAAAAATGGATGCTGAATTTTGCCAAAGGCTTTTTCTGCATCTATTGAGATGATCTATGGTTTTTATCTTCCAGTTTGTGAATATAGTGTATCATGTTGTTTGATTTGCATATATTGAACAATCCTTGCATTCCTGGAATAAGCCCAACTTTATCATGGTGTATGAACATTTTGTTATCTTGCTGAAATCTGTTTGCTAAAATTTTGTTGAGGATTTTTGAATCTATGTTCATCATTGATATTGGCCTGGAGTTTTCTATTTTTGTGTTACCTTTGTCTGGTTTTGGTATCAGGGTAGTGGTGGCCTCATAGAATGAATTTGGAATTGTTCCTTCCTCTGCAATTTTTTGAAGGTGTTTCAGAAGAATAGTCATTAGCCCTTCTGTAAATGTTTGAGAGAATTCTCCTGTGAAGCCACCTGGTCCTGAGCTTTTGTTTTTGGGGAGATTTTTGATCATAACTTCAATTTCAGTGCCCATAATTGTGTTGTTCATAATTCCTATTTCTTCCTGGTTCAGCCTTGGAAGATTGAACTTTTCTAAGAATTTGTTCATTTCTTCCAGGTGATCCATTTTATTACCATATAATTGTTCATAATAGTCTCTTGAAATCCTTTATATTTCTGCATTGTCTATTGTAATGTCTTTTTTTTCATTTCTAATTTTGTTGATTTGATTCTTCTCTCTGTTATTGTTGATGAGTTGGCTAAATGATGGTCATTTTGTTTATCTTCTCAGAGAAACAGCCTTTCATTCTTTCATTTCTTTTTCATTTATTTCTGCTCAGATCTGTATGATTTCTTTCCTTCTACGAATTTTTTTTTCTTCTTTTTCCAGTTGTTTCAGGTGTAAATTTAGATTGTCTATTTGGTGTTTTTCTTGTTTCTTGAGATAGGAATGTATTGCTATAAACTTCCCTTAGAACTGCTTTTGCTCCACATCATAGGTTTTCGTTGTCATTTGTTTCTAGAAATTTTTTGATTTCCCTTTTGATTTCTTCAGTAACCTATTGGTTATTTAGAAACGTGTAGTTTAATCTCCATATGTTTGTGTTTCTTACAGTTTTTTTTCTTATAATTGATATACAGTCTCATAGTGTTGTGGTCAGAGAAGATGCTTGATATGATTTCAATTTTCTTAAATTTACTGAGGTTTGATTTGTGACCCAAGATATGGTCTATCCTGGAGAATGTTCCATGTGCACTTGAGAAGAATGTGTATTCTTCTGCATTTGGATGAAATGCCCTGAAGATAGCAATGAGATCCATCCCATCTAATGTATCACTTAAGGCTTGTGTTTCCATACTAATTTTCTGTTCTGATGATCTGTCCATTGGTGTGAGTGGGGTGTTAAAGTCTCCTACGATTATTGTGTTACTGTCAATTTCTCCTTTTATGTCTGTTAGTGTTTGTCTTGTGTATTGAGGTGCCTCTATGTTGGGCACATAGATATTTACAACTATTATGTCTTCATCTTGGATTGATACTTGATCATTATGTAGTGTCCTTCCTTACCTCTTGCAATCTTCTTTATTTTAAGGTCTATTTGTCTGATATGAGATTTGCTACTCCAGCTTTTGCTTCCCATTTGCATGGAATATATATTTTTCATCCTCTCACTTTCAGTATATATGTGTCTTTAGGTCTGAAGTGCATTTCTTGTAGACAGCATATATATGGGTCTTGTTTTTGAATTCATTCAGCCAGTTCGTCTCTTTTGGTTGGGCATTTAATCCATTTACATTTGAAGTAATTATCAATATGTATGTTCCTATTGCCATTTTCTTAATTGTGTGGGGTTGATTTTGTAGATCTTTTTTCTTCTTTTGTATTTCTTAACTATATAAGTCCCTTTAACATTTATTGTAAAGCTGGTTTGGTGGTATTGAATTCTCTTAGCTTTTGCTTGTCTGAAAAGCTTTTAATCTCTCCATCAATTTTGAATGAGATCCTTGCTGGGTTCCCTTTCAGTACTTTAAATGTATCCTGCCATTCCCTTCTGGCCTGCAGAGTTTCTGCTGAAAGATCAGCTGTTAAGCATATGGAGTTTCCCTTGTATGTTACTTGCTGCTTTTCCCTGCTGCTTTTAATATTCTTTTTTAGTGTTTAGTCTTTGATAGTTTGATTAGTATGTGTTTTGGTGTGTTTCTCCTTGGATTTATCCTGTATGGGACTCTTTGTGCCTCTTGGAGTTGATTGACTATTTCCTTTTCCGTGTTGGGGACATTTTCAACTATAAATCTCTTCAAAAATTCTCTCATACCTTTTCTTTTTCTCTTCTTCTTCTGGGACCCCTATAATTTGAATGTTGGTGTGTTTGTTCTGAGACTATCCTCAGTTCTTTTCATTCTTTTTACTTTATTCTGCTCTTCAGAAGTTATTTCCACCGTCTTATCTTCTAGCTCACGGATTCATTCTTCTGCTTCAGATATTCTGCTATTAATTGCTTCTAGAGTATTTTTAATTTCAGTAATTGTGTTGTTTGTCTCCATATATTTATTCTTTAATTTCTCTGCTGCTGCTGATGCTAAGTCCTTCGGTCGTGACCGACTCTGTGCGACCCCATGGACGGCAGCCCACCAGGCTGGGATTCTCCAGGCAAGAACACTGGAGTGGACTGCCATTTCCTTCTCCAATGCATGAAAGTGAAAAGTGAAAGTGAAGTCACTCAGTCGTGTTGGACTCTTAGCGACCCCATGGACTGCAGCCTACCAGGCTCCTCTGTCCATGATATTTTCCAGGCAAGATACTTAATTTCTCTAGGTCTTTATTAATTGATTCTTGCATTTTCTCCATTTGTTTTCAAGGTTTTTGATCATATTTACTATCATTGTTCTGAATTCTTTTTCAGGTAGTTTTCCTATTTCCTCTTCATTTATTTGGACGTTTGTGTTTCTACTTTGTTCCTTCATTTGTGCATTATTAGTCTGCCTTTTCATTATTTTTTTTCAACTCATTGTGTTTAAGGTCTCCTTTTCACCAGGGCTTCCCTGGTGGCTCAGACAGTAAAGCATCTGCCTGCAATGCAGGAGACCTGGGTTTGATCCCTGGGTCAGGAAGATCTCCTGAAGAAGGAAATGGCAACATGCTTTTCCAACTCTTGTCTGGAAAATTCCATGGATGAAGGAGCCTGGTAGGCTACAGTCCATAGGATGGCAAAGAGTCAGACACGACTGAGCAACTTCACTGGTTCACTTCCCCAGGCTTCAAGGTTGAATTTTTTCTTCTTTTTGGCTTCTGCCCTTCTAAGTTTGGTCTAGTGGTTTGTGTAAGCTTCATATAGGGTGAGATTCGTGCTGAGTTGTTGTTTGTTTGTTTTTCCTCTGATGGGCAAGGCTGAGTGAAGTGGTAATCCTGTCTGCTCTTGATTGGGTTTGTATTTTTGTTTTGTTTATTGTTTAGATGAGAAGTCCTGCACAGGGTGCTACTTGTGGTTGGGTGATGCTGGGTCTTGTATTCAAGTGGTTTCCTTCGTGTGAGTTCTCCTTATTTGATACTCCCTAAGGTTAGTTATCTGTTAGTCTAGGGTCTTGGAGTCAGTGCTCCAACTCCAAAAGCTCAGGGCTTGATCTCTCCAGAGATTCAGTGGTGTCCTGCTTATAAATCTTTCCTCCAAGATCTTTCTTCTGAGCACTATTCTGGATTCTAGGTGTTTGAATGATAAATTTAATCCATTCCTAGGGCACTCCAACTACCTTCATGTGCTTGTACCATGTTCAGGAAAAGCAGCCCTGCCAAGCAGCTGAGCCTCTCTGGCACACCCCCTCTGGGGCCCAAGCCTGGGCCTTAGGGGTTCAGAACAGCTTTCGGGGTGGCAGTTTCTCAGAAAAGGCTCTGCCAGCTGGCTGAACTCCCAGACCAGCCAGTGGAGTGGGGCTGCAATGGGCAACAGTGACTATCTTTTGGAGAGTGAGTAAGAACAATGAACAGGAATTTATATATATGTGTGTGTGTGTGTGTGTGTGTGTGTATCTTACATATGGAAACAACCTAAGTGTCTATGCATGAGTGAATCAATAAATAAAACGTGCTATATGTACAATGGAACATTATTCAACCATGAAAAAGGAAATCCTGCCATTTGCAACAACAAGAGTGAAACTGGGAGGCATTATGCTCTGGGGTATAAACCAGACAGAGAAAGACAAATACTGTATGATTTCACTTACATGTGGATTCTGAAAGGAAAAAAGTCAAACTCATAGAAACAGTGAGTTGAATGGTATTTACCAGAGCTGACAGGTGAGGAAAATGGAAAATGTTAGTCAAGCCTGCAAAGTTTACGTTACAAGATGAATAAGTTCTGAGGATCTGATGTACAGCATGTCACTGTCAATATTACATATTGTATACTTCAAATTTGCTGAGTAAGTCTTAGTCATTCTCAGCAGACACATGTACACAAAGTAACTGTGTTAGGTGATGGATTGTTAATTAACTTGATTATGGTAATTATTCCACAGTGTATACATATGTCAAATTATCACATTGTATACTTTAAATATGTATAATTTATTTGTCAATTATATTTCCATGAATCTGGAAAAAAGAAGTCTTATTGTTAAGAATAAAGTAATAAATATATTCTCATATATATATATACATTAAATTCTTATGTTCTTGAAGTTGCCACATTTTTTAAATTTTTCATGGTAATTCTGATTTAAATTATTCTCTTTTAATCCATTATCCTAATATGGGACTTATCAAATATATTGAACCTCAGAAGATATGATGTCTTATATATCTCAAGTTCTTCTGTGAGATTTCTCTAAGTACTGCCATTCTTTCGGGTATCTTTATTACTATGTGTGTGAGTGCTAAGTTGATCAGCTGTTTCTGACAGTTTGTTTGTGACCCTATGGATGGTAGCCCACCAGGTCTTCTGTCCATGGAATGTTCCAGGCAAGAATACTGGAGTGGGTTGCCATGCCTTCCTCCAAGGGATCTTCCTGATCCAGGGATTGAGTCCCCCATGTCTCTTGTGTCTCCTGCTTTGGCATATGGATTCTTTACCACTGTACCACCTAATCAAGTCTATAAGTCCTCTGAACTTCAGTTTCTGAGCCTGTAAAACAGGGATGATAACACTTACCTCAAAATTCTGCTGCAAGCATTAAATTAGATAAAGTGTGTACAGCACTTGACACAGTGCCCAACACACAGCTATTGCTGTATAAATGTTATTTCCTCCCCCACATACTCAGCAGCTAAATTATTTGTCCAAAACTCATTTGCCAATCAGTGAGAAATTTTATTTCCTCTGGCTGGAACCATGGAAGTTATGGATACAGAAGCACCCCCTAAGATCCCTTATGATCTTTCTGGAAAGCCTTAAGATAAATAGAGGGCACGTGAATGCTGAACTGACTGGGATGATGAAGAATCTCAAATAGGATTTAGAGAGGAGAAATTTTAGAAAATCAGTGAAATTTGGCTAGAGTAGGAAAAGGTGTTACTAGAACTCACTGGGAAGCCATAGAAAAGTATACTAGAAAAGAATGAGTTTCATTTCAGGTTCCTCTTCTAAGGATTTTGTTGTGATGATGAAACAGAGAAAGACCTTGTAATCTTTGTCCCCCATGTCCTTTACCTGCTTTTTGTCTGTGGACATATTTTAGCCAAGGAATAAATTTAATCAGAGAAGTGAGAAAATGCAGAAACAAAGGAAAACAGACAAAGGAGACCAAATAATAATAATGTAGTCACTAACCTTTAGTTGCTTCTCAAGGGCTATAGATAATATTCTGAACCATAACCTGTGAGCTGTCTTATAGATACTGAAACCCCCAGTGGGTGGTAGAAGTTAACTAATGATGGCCGGAGTGTAGCTCTGACATAAACTGCATCAATTCCAAGAACTGGCCTCAAGGAAACGGGAACAAACCAACCCTGGAACCGAAGATTCACTGTGCTTAAATCAAGATGGCATTAGTCGGACAACTGATGACGAATTACGAGATTACTTTCAGAGCTAACTGTACTATTTCTGCCTGTAGCTCTCTCCTTAGCCTATAAAAGCTCTTGCTCACTCCCACTGATTGTCAGTGGGTGGAGGTGGGGGGCAGTCAATCTTTGGACGGGCATTTGCACTCCTTCTTTGTTGCCAGCTTGCAAAATAAAGCAAACTTTTCTTTCCAGCAATCCTGTCCCTGTTTTGGCTTTTGAGTGGCAAGCAGCTGGAACCCACTTTCAGTTACAAGAAGGACCAGCTCAGGTTCTGAGAGCAAGAATGTCCTACTTGATCACTAATGTCTGCTGTGACTATGCAATGGACTTTCCCCAGACGGATGCAGCCGCCTACTTACCAAGACCATCCCAGAGCATCATGGGAAGGTAAGGAATGAAAACTATTCTTAGCTGCCCCTTTTGCAGGCTTTCCATTCTTTTTTTCCTTTTGGTGCCTCAGATTTTGGCTTATCAATCACCTCACTCTGACCGGGCTGGTTGGGCAGGACCTGCTGCATTCTGGAAACTTGGCAAGCTCACTGTCACAGTTCTCACAACTTAAAAAAGGTGAAAGTTTTGTCCTGTGAAGAACTAAGGTTTGCCAGTGGCCTCCAGGGAAGCACCATTATAAAATGTCTGACAATTTCTGTCCTAAATATGCCACATTGTGAAAAATGATGGCAAGAGTGTTAATTCCAAGTAGGCTTCCCTGGGGTTCCTCACGTGGAATAAACTGGGTTACCTGAAGATGAATGGTGGCTCTGTCATCAAATATGGAATATTCTGCCATCTTTCATCTGTCCTAATGGTCTCTCAAGTCATGATATCTGTTAGAAGCCTCTGTGGGAAGGATCAGGCCACTTCACACATGACTAGATGGGACCTCAAGGTTTATCTAGCACTGAGTCACAGTGGTAAGGGAAGGATCTAAATTACTCTTAGAAAGTTCTAGAAGATTTTGTATTTTGATGTCTCCTTAAAAGACATCTATGTTCTGTGAGGAAGGAAGAGTTAAAAGACCTTGCTTCATGTCTTTGCTAAGGGTTGATATTAAGTGACCCATGATATTAAGACATACATATCCTATGTGTAGCATCTATAATACATCAGCTGTGAGGAAAGGATTGGGTTCCCTTGCCCCCTCAAAGACAGCAATCAGCAAACAATTTATTCAGCAAACTCTTAGGGCTTATCAAGGTGGCCTACTATATGTCACTGTTCCCAAGGGAAGCTCATGACATGGAATGGCCACTGCCTACTCCCCCTCCAGAAAAGTTGAATTGCCATGGGAACAGACAGAAAAGAATGTCTGATGTGCTGCTGGGAGGTATGCTCAAGGATGTGAAAATACAGACTTATGAGGAGGATGTCAGGGTGCGTCTGCATTCCAGACAGACGACCAGTCCATGCAGAGGCCTGGATGCATGACGGGGCCCAGCTTGTTTGGCAAGTCCAGAGCAAAGGGCGTAGCGAAGAAGTTGTGAGAGACGGGAGGCACAGACTTCCCACAGAAAGTGGGAAACTTAGACGCCAGTCTAGTTTATCACAGTGGTAGATGGCTCTTTTCTCCTATCCCTTTGGCCTGTCTCCACTCCCTATATCAGTAGTACCTTCAACACTACTGTGAAGCTGCCCAGCAACCCTTGCTTATCTTTTAGTAATGGCAACCCCATTCCCCCTGGAGAATCATCCATTTCCCAGTTTCGTACCATGTGGTTTGGATGCAGCTGGGCCTCCTTCCTGACCATGGGGGAAGCTTTGTGAGCCAGGACTAGCCAATCAGAACATGGCATCTTCTGGCTGCTGTAATAGGTTAAGGAATGAGCGTGTGACTCAAGCTAGATCCTTAAGACCTAGTGCTAGGAATTTTGCTGCATTTTTGGAAAGAGAAACACTCCACTGTTACCCTGGGCTTCCCAAGTGACACTAGTGGTAAAATACCTGCCTGCCAATGCAGGAGACATGGATTCAATACCTGAGTTGGGAAGGTCCCCTGGAGGAGGGCATGGCAACCCACTCCAGTATTCTTGTCTGGAGAATCCCATGGACAGAGAAGCCTGGCAGGCTACAGTCCATAGGGTCACAGAGTCAGACATGACTGAAACAACTTAGCAGGCATGCATTGTCACCTTATCCGCATTTCCCTAGATTATGTGAACTTTTAGTGATTTTTACCACCACTTAGAGAAATGACCCTAGAATGAAAGCATTATTGAGAATAACAAAGCTAAGAGGTGGTGAAAGACAAATTACATATATTTTTTGAGCACCTGGATCTATTAATAGCTATACTTGTAGTCAACTCAGCTTTTTGTTTTTTACAGAGACATGAAACAATAAGCCCTTTGTACAATTAGACATGTTGCTTGCAAACAAAGTGGCTTCAGAGGCCCTAGTCCCTGTCACTTCAGTGACTCACACTGCCTTGGGATATTTATTAACTGGATTCAACTCAAGGGCCTGAGTCTTGGAAATCTTTTAATTCTCCAAGGAGGACAATTATTCAAATAGGAAATGTTGGATGGCCACTGGTCCAAACACCCTCAGCTGCTTTGACTCCCTACCCAATATGGGCTTCTTAATAAATGAATGTGCTTCCATTCATACACAGAGTTGGAAGGAGGACTGTCCTACTCTGATGTTAGGAAGTCTAGCCTTCAATGATGTAATCCCTCTTGAAGATTCATACTGGTCACAGTAGCTCTAGGGGTCTTGCCATTTCGACAATGCTTATTTTCCTCTTGGTCTAAGCAGTTGATATTTTAATTTACACATTCTGTTTCTTGGCCTTGACATAAAATAGGACTTCCTAATATAGGAGTTCCTGCACCTATAGGAATACTGCACCCATTGGCCAACAGTAATTATCACTGGAGACTGCTCAACCATTGTAGGTAAAGAGATTAAAAGGATTTGGAATCAAATAGACCCAGTTCTTTTTGTCTTTTCATACTGTTCATGGGGTTCTCGAGGCAAGAATACTGAAGTGGTTTGACATTTCCTTCTCCAGTGGACCACGTTATACAAAAAGGCCTTCATGACCCAGATATCCACAGTGCTGTGATCACTCACCTAGAGCCAGACATCCTGGAATGTGAAGTCAAGCGGGCCTTAGGAAGCATAACTTCAAACAATGCAAGTGGAGGTGATGGAATTCCAGCTGAGCTATTTCAAATCCTAAAAGATGATGCTGTGCAACTGTTGCACTCAATATGCCAGCAAATTTGGAAAACTCAGCAGTGGCCACAAGACTGGAAAAGGTCAGTTTTCATTCCAATCCCAAAGAAGGCCAATGCCAAAAATGTTCAAACTATTACAGAATTGCACTCATCTCACACATTAGCAAAGCAATACTCAAAATTCTCCAAGCCAGGCTTCAACAGTATGTAAAATGCGAACTTTAAGATGTTCAGGTGGATTTAGAAAAGGCAGAGGAACCAGAGATCAAATGGCTGACATCTGTTGGATTATCAAAAGAGCAAGAGAATACCAGCAAAGCATCTACTTCTGCTTTATTGACTATGCCAAAGCCTTTGACCATGTGGATCACTACAGACTGTTGAAAATTATTAAAGAGATGGGAATACTAGAGCACCTTACCTGTCTCTTGAGAAATCTGTATGCAGGTCAAGAAGCAACAGTTAGAACTAGACATGGGAAAATAGACTGGTTCCAAATTGGAATACGTCAATTTGGAATACCCAAAAGGAGTACGTCAAGGCTATATTGTCACCCTGCTTATTTAACAGAGCACATTATTATTATGCAGAGCACATCATGAGAAACGCTGGGCTGGAAGAAGCACAAACTGGAATCAAGATTGGCAGGAGAAATATCAATCATCTCAGATATGCAGTTGACACCACCCTTATGGCAGAAAGTGAAGAGGAACTAAAAAGCCTCTTGATGAAAGTGAAAGAGGAGAGTGAAAAAGCTGGCTTAAAGCTCAAACTTCAGAAAACAAAGATCATGGCATCTGATCCCATCACTTCATGGCAAATGGATGGGGAAACAATGGAAACATTGACAGATTTTATTTTCTTTGGCTCCAAAATGACTGGGGATGCTGACTGCAGCCATGAAATTAGAAGACAGTTTCTCCTTGGAAGAAAAGCTATGACCAACCTAGATAGCATATTAAAAAGCAGAGACTACTTTGCCGACAAACGTCCATCTAGTCAAAGCTTTGGTTTTTCCAGTAGTCATGTATGGGTGTGAGAGTTGGACTATAAAGAAAGCTGAGTGCCAAAGAATTGATGCTTTTGAACTGGAGAAAACTCTTGAGAGTCCCTTGGACTGAAAGGACATCAAACCAATCAGTCCTAAAAGAAATCAGTCCTGAATATTCTTTGAAAGACTGATGCTGAAGCTGAAAATCCAATACTTTGGCCACCTGATACCAAGAATTGACTCATCAGAAAAGACCCTGAGCCTGGGAAAGATTGAAGGTGGGAGGAGAAGGGGAAGACAGAGGATGAGATTGTTGGATGGCATCACCAACTTGATGGACATGTTTGAGCAAGCTCTGGGTGTTGGTAATGGACAGGGAAGCCTAGCATGCTGCAGTCCATGGGGTTGCACAGAGTCAGACATGACTGAACAGCTGAACTGACTGAGACCTCAGTTCCAATCTGGTTTCAGCAAATTTTCACTATTTGACTTTGGACAGTTACTACTTAGTTTTATGAGCTTCAGTGTCTTTGTCTATAAAATGGGGCTAATAATTAACACTTAACTCAGGAATTGTTTGGACTCAATAAAATTTAAACCACATAGCAAACTTGTCTTTCAAGTTCACCATATTCTGACTTCCACTTACTTTTCCAATCTTTTCTCCAGTCTCCCTTCTCCACCCCCACACAAACTCAGTTGCAGCTGCACAGACTCGGTGACCACACTGGAATGTGCTTTGCACGTCCATCCTTGTGGCTTTGGCCCTGTAGTGTCTCTCATCTGGAATATTCCATTGTCCATTTTAAGACTCAGCTCACATCTTACCTCTTCTATGAATCCTTCTTTCACAACCCTTACTTTGATCTCATGGAGAATTTCTGATTGAATACACTTAACATCTTTTATTGGATTTTTGTTTTCTCTCATATCTTGTGTCCCCAGCTATATCACATTTAAACCTCTTTGCCCCCCTCACCCATCCAGTACCATACTGGAGTATGTGGTACCATCGTTGAGTGTATGGTACTCAATGAATATTTGCTGAATGCTGTATCTTCTTTCTTCTTCCCTTATAGCTCAGTTGATAAAGAATCTGCCTGCAGTGCAGGAGACCTGGTTTCAATCCCTGGGTCAGGAAGACCCCCTGGAGAAGGAAATGGCAACCACTCCAGCATCCTTGCCTGGAAAATCCCATGGGCAGAGGAGACTGATAGGCTGCAGTCCATGGGCTTGCGAAGAGTTGGGCATGACTGAGCGACTAACACTTTATCTTCTTCCTAATCACTTGTTACTGGGTAACACTGAAATCCTACTAGCAAAATTTTAAAAGAGCACCTACCTCTTTAGCTCTCTAACTGCCACAAAAGTCTGTACAGCTGGAGTTCAGGCCTGTCTTCTGCTTTTAAATTTGCAATTGGAAACATATGGTGACTTGGAAGCCAGCCATTTTCTTCTTTCTTTTTTCCCCCTCTCTCTCTAAAGAAACCTTTAAAACCTCAGTAAATATGTCAAAAAACAGCAATGAAAATGTCAAAAGATTGTAATACTGCTTATTGCAAAACACACACACACACCCTTGCTGGTCTGTTTACAAAGTTCCAAGTTGAAAAAAAAAAAAAAACAAGTGCTAATTTTAGATTTTGGTTTTTTCCTTTAAGTCATAATAAGAAAAAAACACAAACACCAACTGAAACCCCAGTGAACAAAACCTCTTAGTCATATCCACCAGGCACTTTCAAAAAACAATTTTCAAGAGAAAAGATTCTAATTCTTAGTTCACTGAATCATGAATCCTGCCACCCTGATGAATAGAAGGAATTGAATCACCACTAATGGAATCTTGTGGTCTAGCCTTGGATGGGAAAGTGAAAAATGGGAGCTGTGTCTTGCATGCTGTTTTCCTCACCTCACTGAAACCCTACAGTGCCTGACTCCATAGATCATAACCCCAAAGGGAATGAGCCACTTTATTTCTCATTGACAGCAATGCCAATCTTTTGACATCTCAAAAATCATCAAAGCAATCAGTATTGAATCATGTATTGAAATTTTGACTTCCCTTGGGAGATCACCACCCCAGCACAAATGAGTTCTGATCTTCTAAATATTTTGGTAATAATAGCTCAGTTTTCACTGCAGTGATGGGAGACAAAATGGAGGAAAGAGAGCGAGCACTTCTCAATTGTCTTGCTTTCTCCAGGCAGAATTCCTGATTTCTGGGAACTGGGGTCCCCAAAGCAGTGATGTCTCCCCCAAAATATCTCAGGAGACTGACATCTTCAAGCCACTTTGTTTTGCTTCCTCTGTTCCCTGATTGATTATAAGCATCAGTGAATGTTTTGAAGCCAAGGCAGACAGAACCTTCAGAAAGATATTTGTGTGTTGCGTGATCACTGTCCTTTATGTCTTTATTGGAGCAGCTTCTTTTTTTTTTTTTAATTGTAATGACTGGGACTTCAGTGATAGATCTTGTTTTTAATATAAATTTATTTATTTTAATTGGAGGCTAATTGCTTTACAATATTGTATTGGTTTTGGCATACATCAACATGAATCCTACACGTGTTCTCCATCCTGAACCCCCCTCCACCTCCCTCCCCATACCATCCCTCAGGGTCATCCCGATGCACCAGCCCCAAGCATCCTGTATCATGCATCGAACCTGGACTGGCGATTCGTTTCACACATGATATTATACATGTTTCAATGCCATTCTCCCAAATCATCCCACATCGCCCTCTCCCACAGAGTCCAAGATCTCTATCACTAGCCAAACCATTATTCAAGAACCAGCCACATTTCAGATTCTTTTTGAGACCTTCCTTGACCATCTCAGTCCTCCAGGGGCTTCTCTCCTCTCAGCCCTTAGAAAACTTGATCATCTCTCCTTTGTTATTCACTATCAGCTTCATTATTTTTCATGTGGGTAAGACTTCATATCCCAAACAAACTGATGATGTCTTGTCTTATTTAATATGGTGTTTAAGGAAACCACTCTGCCCTAGACATGACTTTGAGCTAGTTACATAAACTCCTGTGCCTCAGTTTCTTCATCTGTAAGATGAGGATAATAATAGTATCTAGTTTATAAAAATATAATGAATATTAAAGGACTGAATGGCTGTGAAGTGCTTGAAACAGGCCTGGGAAATAGTAAACATTAAATAATGTTTATATGAATTTCCTCAGTACCTCTTACAGCAGTCTATACCATAATTTATTAGTTCATCTAACAAATATCTATAGTTTGATCCCTGGGTTGGGAAGATCCCCTGGAGAAGGAAAAGGCTACCCACTCCAGCATTCTGGCCTGGAGAATTCCATGGACTGTGTAGACCATGGGGTTGCAAAGAGTAGGACAGGACTGAGTGACTTTCACTATCACTTTTCACTGTGTACCTGCTGTATTTTAGAGACTGTTTTAGGAGCTGGCAATGCAGGGATGAAGATGACTGACAAATTCATGGAATTTACTATCTTGACAAAGAGACATGATAAACAAGCAAATACTATAATGTAATGAAATAAAATGTAATGTAATTGAGTGTGATTTGGGGTAATGATGCTGGTTTTGAAGAGGAATAATCAGAATAGAAGACTAAGTGTGGTAGGGGATTGGTGTGGGCTGGTGGACAGAGGCTTATTTTAAATGATCGATTGGAGAAGGAAATGGCAACCCCTTCCAGTACTACTGCCTGGAAAATTCCATGGATGGAGGAGCCTGGTGGGCTACAGTCCATAGGATGGCAAAGAGTTGGGCACAACTTGGCGACTGCACTTTCACTTTAAATGATTGATAAGCACTCAGTTATCAGATCTGGAGAAGGAGTTTCACTGATTATCCATGAGAAAGCTTGAAGCTGTACAGGCAAATTGACTTCTGAAAGCCACATTAAAGAGAAGACTGTAAAGAATAAAGCAAAGTGGTAAAAACTGGCCAAATCTGTGCTGGGTAGCACATCTCTTGACTTTACCGGACCTCTTCCTTTAATTCTACTTTCTCAAAGTAGGATCACTTGTCATAGCTTCCCAGAAATGTACAGTGAAATTTAATCAGTGATTCAATGTCCAGAACTTTCCTTTCATTCCCCCACCACAAAGTACCAGTCCTATGGAAGGGGATTTTAGAGGAGAATGGATACATGTATATGTATGGCTGTCTACCTGAAACTTTTACAACATTGTTAATAGACTATGTTCCAACATAAAAAGTTTTTAAAAAGCAAATAAGAAATTTTTTAAAGTTTCCTAAAAATAAACTGAAATTTGAAAAATTAAAATAATGTACCAGTCCTAAAGCTTCTTCTCCAAGGCTTCCTGTTCTCTGGTTTTCAACATAGGAACAGATTATCTCCTAAAATAGTCCAGAAATGTTTTCTAGTGGTGCTTATGTGTAAAAGAGGAAATGGTCTGTTGTTTTTAGGCTATATTCTGGCTTTAATGACGGTTTTCTGAAAATTTGGTCTCAAATCAAGAATTTGTCTCATGATAGGAATTTTATGGTAGCAGAACTAGGGGAAGACGTCCTAGGGGCAGGTAAGACCTCATCATATAGACTGCAGTCTTGCCCTGGGAAGTGTATTTTTGTGCCTAATTATGATTCCGGTTACAAACTTTGGCTCTGCCAATTCTTGTTCTGTGATCATCAAAAATTAACTTTTCCCTCAGTTTTCTCAGGAAGAACCCACCTGCCAATGCAGGAGATGTAGAGATGCAGGTTCGATCGCTGGGTTGGGAAGATTTCTGGAGGAGGGCATGGCAACCCACTCCAGTATTCTTGCCTGGAGAGTCCCATGGACAGAGGAGCCTAGTGGGCTACAGTCCATAGGGTCACAAAGAGTCGGACATGACTGAAGTGACTTAGTGCAAGCACACACAGTCAGCTTTCCATCTGTAAAATGCAGACACTAACAATACTACCATTTTGGGTTTTTAATGAGATTTAAATGAGTTAGTAGGCTTCCCTGGTTCTTCAGTGGTAAAGAATCTGCCTGCCAATTCAGGAGACATGAGTTTGATCTCTGTGTCTGGAAGATCCCCTGGAGAAAGGAATGGCAACCCACTCCAGTATTCTTGCCTGGGAAATCCCAGGGACAGAGGAGTCTGGAAGTCTATAGTCTATGGGATCAAAAAGAATTAGACATGATTTAGTGACTAAACAACAACAAGATGAGTTAATACAGATACAATGTTGGGTACAGTATTTGGTATATTTCAAGGGCGTAATCCCATCTTCCAAAAATTTGTTTATGCAAATACAAAGTCATTGACCTAAAGAAGGGTAATTACACAGCTGGTCTTCAGAACAGAGCTTTTGATAGCAAATATGAATATGGTTTCTTTCCTGACCCTGGGAAGCAAACAGCTTCTTTAGGTTGGGCACCTTGTAATTGTGGTAGATGTGTGTAAGTTGATTCATAACCATAACATGTTGTGTTTTGTTTGGTGGCTTTAAAATAGTCCAAAGGAAAGAGTCTGACCCATCAGAGGAGGCAGGTTATCAATTAGAGGATACTTTCTTTAACTGAGAGAAGTTCAAGGGAGAGGGTTATGAGAAAGGCAATGCTAAGGAATGCTCCTTGCCTCCCATAAAGGTGTAATTTATATGAGAGAACTGACAGCCAGGCTTCAAGATAGCTCTGGAGAGAAATTAAGAAAAGATTGTGCTTTGGGTAACATGGTGTGGATGGGAATAAGAAAGTTTCTTTCTCTGAAGGGTGTCTGGGAATTGACTGAAGCCCCCAGGACTGGAACTGGGAGAAGGCTTGTTCCTTTCCAGATGATCGAGAGCCATCCTTGTCCTTCTCTATGTGAAAGGAAACCAGAGTTTTCAGCAGTTGAGTGAGGACCTAGGCCTGCCACTCGTCCTGCTGCTGCTGCTGCTAAGTCACTTCAGTCGTGTCCCACTCTGGCGACTCCATAGACGGCAGCCCACCAGGCTCCCCTGTCCCTGGGATTCTCCAGGCAAGGACACTGGAGTGGGTTGCCATTTCCTTCTCCAATGTATGAAAGTGAAAAGTGAAAGTGAAGTCGTTCAGTCGTGTCCGACTTAGCGACCCCATGGCCTGCAGCCTACCAGGCTCCTCTGTCCATGGGATTTTCCAGGCAAGAGTACTGGAGTGGGTTGCCATTGCCTTCTCCGGCCACTCATCCTGAGATGATTATATTTCCTTTAACAGAGCCACCTCTCAAATCAGTTTGCAGGTGCTGCTGACAGAGAGGGGACTGCAACATGAACAATGAAATTCTGGGAGCATAATCTAATTGTGCTTTGTGTGAATGGAGTTCCCTGAAGTTGGGCAAGACAATAGGCTGTCTTTAAGTTCTTTCTCAAATTACATTGCTTGTATTACTCCTAAGAATCAGTCAGTGCAAGTACAGTTTCATTAGTTAAATGGTGTTTGCCATGAAATGAGTTAGTGGTTCTCAAAGTGTGATGTCTGTGTCATCTGCATCAGAAATCATCTGGAGTACTTTTAAAATGCAGATTCCTGGGTCCCGCTTGGATCTTCTGATTCCATGGGAAGGAAGCCCAACAATATGTTTTTCAAAAGGACACCATCTTATTCTAGGATGCATTACAGTTTGAAGTCCAAAGAGACAGACATTGTTAACATCAGGGATGTTCAGTTCAATTCAGTTCAGTTCAGTTGCTCAGTCGTGTCCGACTCTTTGCGACACCATGAATTGCAGCATGCCAGGCCTCCCTGTCTGTCACCAACTCCCGGAGTTCACTCAGACTCACATCCATCGAGTCAGTGATGCCATCCAGCCATCTCATCCTCTGTGGTCCTCTTCTCATCCTGCCCTCAATCCCTCCCAGCATCAGAGTCTTTTCTAATGAGTCAACTCTTCGCCTGAGGTGACCAAAGTACTGGAGTTTCAGCTTTAGCATCATTCCTTCCAAAAATGAATTAAAAACAAAATGAAACAAAAATATGAGTAAGACAGTTTGGCAAAATTACCCCTCCTTTTTGGAACTTTAGAAGTTCATTCATCATATATATATTTTTTCTTAGGTCAACTCCTACCATAGGTTTTGGTCACTATACAATTTAGGAAAGCATTTCTTTCAAATGCACCCTTCTATGACCTAGAAGCTGGTATGGATGGAAGACAGCCATTAAAAGAGGAGGCTCCATTGCAAAGACAGGAGTTTAGATCGACAAGAGCTTAGCCACAGTCTGACACAGAGCAGAGCAGAAAGATTTTCCATTTCTTAAGTAGGAAATAAACAAACAAAAAAGAATAAGACTGTTTTTTTAAAAGCAGCTGCTGAATGTCATGCTTAAGAATGTGCCACATTGCCCCCTCTGTGATACTGGTTCAGGGCAGAGAGCATAAGTTCCTTCCATTCCTTCTCCATTTAGTGAGGAAGGGTCAGCTTCAGTCCTTCTTGGACTCTGGGTCTGGGTGATGCTGTGACGCATCACCTTCCCCTTTGGGGATGACTGACTTACTCTCCCAGCTGATGGGGAGTGTGGCTAGTGGAGAGCCCCGGCATCTCTGATCCCTTTATGGGGATTCCCTCTGCTAAAGAGAGCTGCCTGGCTAAAAACCATGCCCCTTTCCAGAGTGTCTCACATCCCATGATGGATCCCAGTGGAAATATTAAAGCTCAGCCTCCCTGCTCCAACTTGGGACAAAAGAAAGGTAATTCCAGCTTCAGAACTCCCCATAGGGTTTGACTGAGACCTCCAGGGAGACTGAATTACAGCTCAACTTCTCTTTCCTTCAGTGTTTCCTTCTCTTCCTTTCTACAGGTGTTGATTACAATAATACTGCATAATGAATCTCCTGCATGCTAAGCTCCATCTCAGAATGTGTTTTCTGGGGAATCCTTCCAAGGCTTCTCTTCTGTGTGATCAGAGAAGGATTAGGCCAAAAGCAAGGGGATGGAAACTTCCCTGGTGGCTCAGTGGTAAAGAATCTTCCTGCCAGTGCAGGAGACTTGGTTCGATCCCTGACCTGGGGAGATCCCACATGCCATGGGGCCTGTGTGCCGTGAATATTGACACTGTGCTCTAGAGCCTAGAAGCTGCCACAACTGAGTCCACAGGCTGCAGCTGCTGCAATCTGAATGCCTAGAGCCCATACTCCACAGCAAGAGACCCCACTGCCCTGCGAGGCCTGTGCACCACAACTGGAGGACCACCCCTGCTTGCCACAACCAGAGAAAAGACCTCATGGCAACAGACCCAGCACAGCCAAAAATAAATAAGATAAATAACATTATTTCTTTAAAAAGAGGAAATAGGTAAAAGAAACTCATTTATATTATTTTTTTTCCCATAGCAGTCTCTGATCCTGGAAGTACATAGCATCCAAAGTTCTTTGGTCAATGGAAGGATCTATCCTATGAGGGAAGGTTGATTTAAATTTCATTCTTAACATCAAATTATCTGAATGATATCTTTAATCACAAATAATCTTACCCTAAAAGACTTGCCTTATGAATTTCACCCAATCATCAAGCATATTCCCCAGAAAAATTTAGGTATTTGTTAGAGCTACTAAATTAAAGATGGCAGGGTTCCTTTCTACCAGGAATGAAACATAGTTTCTATTGGTTGACTGTTTAGTTGATTGATCCATACACTCAAAAGATATGTTTTAGATGCCTACTGTGTGACAGGCACTGATGTAAGCTTTGGAAACCAAAAATGTTGTTGTCTTGGAGTCTGTTTTCTAGGTGGGAAGAGTCAGAAAATAAATACACATGCAAATAAATAAGATGATTTGAATTAGCAATAGATGCTAAGAAGATAATAAAATAGGATAATATAATAGCAAACTATTCTGAGCAAGGTTTGGCTATAGGAAGAGGTACTTTAGACATATTCATCAATAAAGTCTAGGATGGGGAGACAATATCTGAGTAAAGTCCTAAGTGGGAAGATTTGGGCAGAAACAAGTGCAAAGGTGCTCAGGTGGAACTAAACTTAAAAAAAAAATGCCTAGAATAAGGCAAAAACTGGGACTAAGATGAGGTCAGTGAAGAGGGCAAATCGGTGAGAATTCTGGATTTTATTTGAAGGTCAGTATGAGACCGATAAAATCTTAAGCAGAAGGGTGGTGATTTGATTTACATTTCAAAATCAGATAACCAGCTTCTGTGAGGAAGATGTACGATAAGGGAGCAAGAAAGAATCGGAGTCACCAATGAAGGGAGAGTTCCAGGAGCCTGGTGTGAAATGATGGCTTGCACCAAGGTAAGATCTGAAGACGTAAAGACAAGTGGGTGGGTTCAGGGTGGTTTCAGAACTACAGCAGACATGCCAGGGGTTTGGAGATAGTGTGTGAGGGAGAAAACGTTAAAAAGAATCATGCTTGTTAGGTTTTCAGCCCGAGTGACTGAGTGGGTTCTGGTGCCATTTTCTGAAATGTAAAGGCGGCATTTGAATTCTCCTCTGATGAATTCTCCTCTGAATGATTAATGTGTTTCGCCCTGAGCAGACACTGTCTTTTTCTGCCAGAAGCATGGACAGAGACAATGCTGGATGTTTCACCCTTCTAACAGCCTCACCTGCTGCCCCAGGGGCATTGTATAGACACTGCAGAGAGCCAGTCTGCACACTTACCAGAATCTCTCCCCAAGTTTGTTATGCTTCAGTGTTCCAGGACACTTTATTATAAATGAATAGCTAAAGGCAAAGTATAATTAGGGACAAAGGTAGTGGGGCATGCAGAGTTGGCACCACTTTGAGCGTAGCATCACTGTATAGGTGCCAGGTCCTTGTAACACTAGCTTTACTGCCCAGCTGCCAAGAGGTAACCCCTCCCACCACTCATCCTGATGGGCAGGGGCAGGCAGGCCAAACAAGTAGGATAGTTTCAAGATCCCAAACTGAGTGATATGTACACCAAACACGAACCCAACTTTCAGCAGGCATCAATAAAGGAATAGATAATTAATTGGTCCAGTCAGATTCAAATGTTTCTTCTAAAGATAGCAGTGAAAAATAGCGTTTCAATCGGAATTTTATTAGATTGATTGACAGTAGAGATTTCAGAGTCCCCAGTGTTTATTTAACATTAAGGCATTTTATCTCATGGAAATTACTACTTTAACTGTGGGAAGTTTTTAGGTTTTATGGCTGCTTTTTGTTGTGGTGGTTCATAGATGTACTTCTCCTCTAGGCTAGAGTTAGTGGGGGTCTCTTTTCTATTTTCCTCTTATCCTTCACATTTTGTGCAGCACTGAGTTTGATTAAGTTTTCTCTTTTTCCATTGGGGTTCAAGCCTGTGCATAAGACTTGGGGATATACTAATTTCATTGTTTTTTTCTTTGTACCCTGATACCCTTGTTTCATGCTATCCTTTGCTTTTTTAAACCATTTTTCTCTTCATTTTACCTTTACATGTAAATCTTTGGGAACTGCTTGAACATAGCAGAGTTTACAACATGCATACATTTATATTCATATATGCATTCATATCACTGCTATCAAGAATTTATTTTTTTTTCGAACCCTACAGAACAGGTCATGGGGTAGGGGGTCTTTCTAATGGAAAGCCACAATTCTCAAGCTGGGCTGTGCAGCAGTATACAATGAAAACATATGAATTCTTATAAGAACAAATCAGATTTTCTGGCGTGTCAATTTTCACTGCTGATTTTGAGGATATCAATTCATATTTTAAAATAAATAATATATTAAAATGAAAGGTTTTCAAGAATTTTGAAAGTTCAATATGAGCCCTATTAGGGTTTGTGGGGAAAAATATTGCTTCATTCCTCACTCCTTAAAGTTTCCTCTTACTTAGATTCTTTTATTCACAATAAAACAGAAATTTCATGATCTCAAGAGACAAAGAAGAACTCTGCCCTTTACCAAAGGTAGAATTTCTTTTGGAAATGAAAGTAGTCTGGATTGCTGAACTGGCATAGTTCCTTTGGTCTTTGGAGGTGATCAGAAAGGCTTGTCACAACCTGTCGGCCAGCACCATGGGTGTAACTGAACAATGACTTTAAAGAGCAAAGAGGTTCCGACCCCTGTTTAAACGTTCTTTGTGGTAGGGAGGTCGTCTTAAATGACATCCAATCATAATTTACCATAATTCTAAAAGAAGCACACATCAGAAAATAAAGATAATTGCTAAATAAAAAAGATTTTAGTAAATAAACACTTTTGGAAATCATTTATCCCCTTATGTAGCTACGCTTTAAGAGAGAATTTGTCTTAGTTTGGATTCCTCCAAAAGTCATCTCTGATGCAAACATTTGGATGCCAGTAGTTTATTTGAAAGGAGATCTTGGGAAACACATAAGAGAGTTGGGGAGTTAGGCAATGAAGATGTAAAAGCCAAAAAAGGGTATGATAATGAGCAAGTTTCCACTGGTTCAGCTGGGGCTCACCCACTGGGGTTCTCTAAAGGACTGTGTGTTAATTTGATTCTTCAAGAAGCAGATTTCAAGATGGAATCAGATGTACCAGAAGGAGGAAGTGCAGTACCACTAGGACAGGATTTTAGGGTACTTGATCAAGAGGGCTGGAATAAGAGATTGGGAAAATAAGAATTCATTGATTTGGGGACACTTTCTTGGAACCTGGGATTTATCATCTTCAAGATCCTCAAGTATGGGACAACCTTTCTGCTAGGCTGGCTCTTGGAAGCCTAGAGAAAAATGATGAGTGACATATTGAGTGAAGTACCAGCACTTGTTTTAACCTGATCAAGGGTAGAGGAAGAAATAAAGAGGCATGGGTATATTTTATGAAGTTAGAAAACCCCAGAGGATTATGCTTCCCAGGAGTGACCAGAGGACACCACTTTTATCAAGGCCAGCAGGAATGTACAGGTGAAGGGGCGGCAGAACCGCTGAGAAGGAGTGGCTGTCCTCTGCGGGCCAGGGCTGATGGAAGACAGACAATCACAGAGCTTTAACAGCCAAGGGAACTACATGGCCTCCAAATAAGAAGGGCCAGGTGGCAGCACTTTATTAACAGAAGCTAGAAGGACACTACCATGGAAGTTTGAGACTCAAGGAGTTGTGGAGATAGTTAAAAGAGCTTGGGATTCCTAGGGGCAAAATAGATGGCAGCCTACAAAGATGTTGGTAAACATATAATCAAAAACAAAAGGAAAGAAGGAAGGAAGAAAGGAAAGAAGGGAGGGAAGATGAGGCAGGGAAAGAATGAATGAGTGAATAAATGAATGAATGGGGGAGCAGAAGACTTACTGAGGGTGTTCACCCCAACAAAAAGTCATGATCCCAGAGCTGAACCAATTTTTGTTTGGAAGCTCATTAGTTGAAGAGGAGACCAGGTCCCCAGGAAGGAATGCCCTGTGATATCATGGCAAATGTAAATTTTAATGATTCTCCAAATCTTCCCCCTTAGTGACTGATGGCTATTTGTTCAGGTGACTGTACACTGAAGAAATGGAAGTATCTAGACATTCTGAGGACTATTGGACACAGAGCCTGAACTGCTATCTATAGCTGGTGACCCAAAATACATCATGGCCGCTCTGTTAGAGTGGGGACTTATGAGAGCCAGGTAATAAGAAGTCCCGGTTAAAATCTGACCTCCAGTGGACTCACTGGAATCAAGAACCCACTAGTGGTTGTTTTCCCTGTCCTGGAGTGTATAATGGAAACTGATGTACTTAGCAGTTGGAATAATCTCTATGTTGGTCTTTGGCTTATAGCAGGGGTCCCCAACCCCCAGGCCATGAACCAGTATTGGTCCATGTTAGAAACAGGGCTACACAGCAAGAGGGGAGAAATGGGGTGAGCTAGTGAAGCTTCATCTGCTGCTCCCCATTGCTTCTCATCACTTACATTACCACCTGAAACATCCCCACTCCCCATCCGTGGAACAATTGTCTTCCATGAAACTGGTCCATGGTGCCAAAAGGGTTGGGGACCACTGGCTTGTAGGATAAGAGCTATAAACTCTATCCACTATGCTGGATAAAGCAAACAGATACCTCTGAAACTGCCCTTGATCCTGGCCAAGACAGTGAGTCAAAAGCAATAACACATCCGTGGTTGCATGGTAGAGATGAAAGTGAAAGTGTGCTACTCAGTCATGTCCAACTCTTTGCAACCCCCTGGACGTAGCCCTCCAGGCTCTTCTGTCCATGGAATTCTCCAGGTAAGAAAACTGGAGTGGGTAGCCTTTCCCTTCTCCAGGGGATCTTCCTAACCAGGGGATCAAACCTGAGTCTCCTGCATTGCAGGCAGATTCTTTACCATCTGAGCCACCAAGGAAGGTCATGGTAGAGATAATGCTACCATTAAATAAAGACCCATAAGATGCAAGATAAAACAAGATAATAATTATGTCTCTGTTTCATACGCCAGTCTGGCTCCTGCAGGAATCAGATGGATCCTGAAGAATGAATGACTTCACTGGCATAGCCAATTCACTGAAAGCATAACCAAGTATTATAGAAGCCCCAAATGCAGCTGCTATGCCAGACATGTATCAGAGTTAGAGCGGTTTAATAAACCTTCAAATCCATGGTATGTAAGATTGATTTGACAGATGTGTTATTTTCCATTCCAATTAGAAAAGAAGATTAGAAAGACTTTGCATTCATGTAGGACAGAAAACAATATTCATAAAGTCTGTTGGATCCTCTGGCTGAAGGGGGAAGATTTTGCCTCGGGGCTGTGTTAGCTCTCCCATCCTCCGTCATGATATATTCATAAGAGATCAGGATGACCTGAATATCCAACCTACAGATTGTCATGGGTATAATATATGGATGACCTCATGCTGTTCAGATGGGATGAGTAAAAGTTGATGAATTTGCTTGGAAGACTCATAAGCTGCAGAGGATGGGAAATAAGCCTTATGAAGATTCAGGAACACTGTCACCAGTTAAGTTTTTAGTGTTCTAGGCATAAGGAGTATAACATCCAAAGTAAGAGGAAAATAAATGTGTCTTCTCTCCTTTACCACCACCACCACCACCACCACACACACACACACACACACACACACACACACAAAAGCAGCACAATACCTGTTAGACTTCTTTGGAATAAGAAGACATAACATTCCATACCTGGGATACTGTTCTAGCCCCTTTGCTGAGACAGCTTTGAGTGGGGCCCGCAGCAGGAAGGGACTTGCAGCCAGCTCTAACAGCAATGCAAGCAGTCCAGCCACTTTCGCGATATGATAGAGAAGACTCCCTGGTGTTGGAGGTGTCTGTGGTGGGAAAAGACCTCGTACAGAGTCTATGGCAGCCTCAGGGCAAGAATCACAAGTCAGGCCACTGGGATTCTGGAGGGAGGCCATGCCATCTGCAGCAGAGAATTATATGCCTTTCGAGAAACAGCATCTGGAATAGTGCCTTGGTAAAGAAAGAACACTTGGCTATGAGGTGCCAAGTGGCCATGCCACTGGAACTGTCCATTATACGGTGAGTCCTGTGGAACCTGCCCAGTCACAAAGTCAGCACAACAGTAGCTCCTTGGAAGATGGGAGGAGTATGTTCAGGTTGAGCCTGAGCAGGACCTGTGAACATGAGTAACTACCAGCAGATAGTCCAGACTCCCATGTTACCTCAATTGCGCCGATCGACTCCTGTGATCATACTGGGGCAGGATATCCCACAGAAGCAGTTGATGGAGTAGGAAAACTCTCAAGCTTAGTTTACAGAAAGATCAGCGTGGCACATGGGTGCAAGCTAAAAATTGTTGGCAGCTCCATTATAGACATTCTAGGGGCCTTGAAAGACAGGGACAAGGGGACTGATTTCAGTGGGTGGAGCTATGAGCAAAGTAGCTGGTCTTCCACTTTATGTGAAAAGAGAAGTAGCCCAAAGGGAGGCCATGTGCAGATTTTCAGACAGTGGTCAATTACTTGACTGTTTGGTCAGGGGCTTGGAATAAAGAAGAGTTACAAGACTGAAGACAAGGAAGTCTGGTTAGATGCAGTGAATGAGCATCAAACTTTTTTTTTTTTTACCATCATCAATTATTGAAGACACTCTGAACAACTGAGTAGACAAAATGAGCAACCAAGTAGACTTAGCTAGTTGATATTAGCCAGCCTCAGTTATCAGCAACTCCAGATTGGCACTTAGGACCCATTAATGCTATGGTTTGGAACACAGACAAAGCTACATATGGGCTCAACAACATGGGGCCAACTTTCCAAGACTACTAGTTCTTATTACCTCTTGGTTACCAACCTGCCAGCAAAAGGAAACAGCTCTGAATCCTTGATATGGCCCTATTTCTCGAGAAAATGACCTTAGTGGGAAAGTGACAACACAGAACCCTTTCATTCTGAAATGGATAGACACATTTTCTGGGTATGGGTTTGTCATTCCAGCCCACTAAATTTCAGCACAATTGCACTCATCTCACATGCTAGTAAAGTAATGCTCAAAAATTTCCAAGCAAGACTTCTGCAATACGTGAACCATGAACTCCCTGATGTTCAAGCTGGTTTTAGAAAAGGCAGAGGAACCAGAGGTCAAATTGCCAACATCTGCTGCATCATCAAAAAAGCAAGAGAGTTCCAGGAAAACATCCATTTCTGCTTTATTGACTATGCCAAAGCCTTTGACTGTGTGGATCACAATAAACTGTGGAAAATTCTGAAAGAGATGGGAATACCAGACCACCTAACTTGCCTCTTGAGAAATCTGTATGCAGGTCAGGAAGCAACAGTTAGAACTGGACATGGCACAACAGACTGGTTCCAAATAGGAAAAGGAGTACATCAAGGCTGTATATTGTCACCCTGCTTATTTAACTTCTATGCAGAGTACATCATGAGAAACGCTGGACTGTAAGAAACACAAGCTGGAATCAAGATTGCCGGGAGAAATATCAATAACCTCAGATATGCAGATGACACCACCCTTATGGCAGAAAGTGAAGAGGAGCTAAAAAGCCTCTTGTTGAAAGTGAAAGAGGAGAGTGAAAAAGTTGGCTTAAAGCTCAACATTCAGAAAACGAAGATCATGGCATCTGACCCCATCACTTCATGGGAAATAGATGGGGAAACAGTGGAAACAGTGTCAGACTTTGTTTTTTTTTGGCTCCAAAATCACTGCAGATGCTGACTGCAGCCATGAAATTAAAAGACGCTTACTCCTTGGAAGAAAAGTTATGACCAACCTAGATAGTATATTCAAAAGCAGAGACATTACTTTGCCTACTAAGGTCCATCTAGTCAAGGCTATGGTTTTTCCTGTGGTCATGTATGGATGTGAGAGTTGGACTGTGAAGAAGGCTGAGCGCAGAAGAATTGATGCTTTTGAACTGTGGTGTTGGAGAAGACTCTTGAGAGTCCCTTGGACTGCAAGGAGATCCAACCAGTCCATTCTGAAGGAGATCAACCCTGGGATTTCTTTGGAAGGAATGATGCTAAAACTGAAGCTCCAGTACTTTGGGCACCTCATGCGAAGAGTTGACTCATTGGAAAAGACCCTGATGCTGGGAGGGATTGGGGGCAGGAGGAGAAGGGTACAACAGAGGATGAGATGGCTGGATGGCATCACGGACTTGATGGACGTGAGTCTGAGTGAATTCCGGGAGTTGGTGATGGACAGGGAGGCCTGGCGTGCTGCGATTCATGGGGTCGCAAAGAGTCGGACACGACTGAGCGACTGAATAGAATGGGAATATCTGGCAGAACTGTACTGCAGGGGCTAATGAGGAAAATGGTGGCATAAAACCTCCTGTCTTGTATCTCAGAAGACTAACTCAGAATTATCTTTGCTCTCAGAACATATAATTCACTTCAGGAAACATTTCTTAAAACTTACTACATGTCAGGTACTGTTCTGGGGTCTGAGAGTATAAAAATGAATAAAGTATATTGTCCTAAATTTATTGTTAATTTCATTTTGAATTTTCTGTTATCCCTCTGGCCCACCCTTCTTTTAGTTAGTTTCACAGTCTGTACTTATACCTTATGGAAGGAAGATCAGAGCTAAAAAAGCAAAGCAGAGGAAGTTAGACTTTGATTTTTAGAAAATGAGGTCTCAGGGGAATGGAAGGACTTGGGATAAACATCAGATGAGCATACAGTGGAGGGAACTCCATTCAAGCATCACCTTCTCATTGGTTCCTCTTACCATCAATGTCCTGTGAAGGCTATAATAACATTCAGAGCACAGATCGACTGGTACCAACTTTATCCTGAGACCCTGCTCTGTCCATATTGACTGACTCATGGAGATCTTAACATCTCAGGACACAAATATACTTCTGAGTTGGAATCCGGGACATCTAGGGGAATGGTGGTGAGATGGGAAACGTGGACGAGATACTAACTGTCCCCTCAGTACCTGTTGCCTCTTGCTTTCTTTTGAGGATGGACATCCACACCTAGGATACATGACTGCCCAGCTCGAGAGCCAGAGTCTGTATTTTATAGATTCCCTATACCTGGATAAATCCATGTGTTTAGGATGTGAGCAGTCAAATCAGACTTTGATCTGGAATTGTAAAACTGGATACACTCTCAACAAAACTTGCCCTTTTCACAGGCTATAAAGTGTTAACTTGGCAAGACCCAGATCCAACCCTGTGGCTAGAACAACAACTGAGGATAGCATAGCAAGAGGAAAGAGGAAACTTGGGTCCTTGAAGTGTCTCCTCCAATTGCACTTCTCACTGTTGTACTATGCTTTCTCATTTATTTAGGCCACAATGATTTATGGCCTTATTTTTTTAATATATAAAAATCTAGTCTTTACCTTAAAACATAAAGAAAAGCCCACTTCACTTGTACCTGCTTGATTTATAATGAATGATACGAGCCTGAAGTCTCTCCTAGATCTCCCATGGCTAAAAAGTGTGAAGACAGGTAAGAGATCCCGAGTGTAAAAAGCTAGAGTATGGCTGGGTTGAGTGAGTTTCATTTCTCTACCATTTGTACAGTTCTGGGCAAAGGCTGACAAATCCCTGCTGCTTGGTCTTTCTTTTCATTATTATTCTTTTCTTTCTTTTTATTTCATTAGCACTCTTTCTTCAGGCAAAAGACAATATAATTAATTCAATATGACTGCAATCTAGGCATGCCCCATTACCGCACAAGATTATATGATTACACATGAATGTTCTCAGACAATTTTAGCCACAGAGTTGCACCCGCTCTTGTTTCACTCTCGGAAGGTAATCGAATCTCCATGTTCATGTGAAGGAGAAAAAATAAAATGAAAAGAAACCCTCAGCTGTGTAAAGTGCTGAAGGTTTTACTATCCAAAACTGGATCTCAAAACTGAATATTGTTGTTGGCAGAGCATGAGAACATACTTGGTCACAAGAAAACGGAGCATGTCTTTTGTGAAAAATGTGCCTTGCTCTTCGTCTCCCTCTTTACCCTCTCCCAACCCCAGCACTGAACTTCACCTAGTGGTACATTTGGTTGGTGGCTGAAACCTTGTGCCTGATGATGCTTAGAGGCTTCCTCTGGCTAAAGCTGGAGACAGACTGCTAGCCTTTGACAAGTTTTGGCTTTCAACTATGCAGTCAAATCTTAGCAGTCAACAGAAGGCATCGAATCCTCCATTCTCCATACAAGTTAAAAAGAAAATAAACTGAAGTGAAACCTAGATGGAACAAAAAGTGTTCAAAGTCTCACTCCCAATCCCTACTTGCCTGAGAATTTTGAGGGGGATGCTAAACAAGCTACTTCCCTTGCTGCTTTCTGCACTTACTTAAGACAAAGCAAAGTGATAAACTTTTCTATTTTGAAATAGAAAAGTTTCACAGTAAGCTGTAAAGATAGTACCAAGTGGTCCCTCCTACCCCTCATCTATTTCCTCCACTGGTTACATCTACAGTATTAGAACTAGGAAACTGACATTGATACAATGGGTGTGTAATTTAATATCATTTTATCTGGTGTAGTTTCATGTATCCACCACTGGGATCAAGACACAGACTGTTCCATCATTACAGAAGACTCCCTGGCATTAGCCCTTTCCAGTTACATCTACTCATCTTTCCCAACTTTCTGAAACCCTGACAGCCATTAATTTGCTCTCCATCTCTTTAACTTTATCATTTCAAAAATGTCATACAAATGGAATCACAGGCCATTTACATTTAATATAACTATTGATATATAAGGGCTTAAGCTTGCCTTTTATTTTTTTGTTTTGGGTTTTTTTTTTTTTTTCTATTTTTAATTTCTCTTCTTTCTTCTTCCTTCCTATGGGTTACTTGAACAAATTTTAGAATTCCCTTTTGATTTATCTATAGCATTTTTGAATATATTTCTTTTATAGATTTTTTTTAATGATGCCCATAGCATTATATTATGCATATATAACTTGTCACAGCTGACTAATGTCAACATTTTACTTGTTTGAATAAAGTGTAGAAATATTACCTTCCTTTAACTCCATTTCCCTCCTCTCATTTACAATTTGTCTTAAGTATTTTCTTTATGTATATTGAAAACCACATCAATGTGATAATTTTTGCTTCAGTCATCAAATATAAATCAGAAAACTCAATAGAAGAAATTTTATTGAATTTATCCATATTTTAAATCTTTCTGTTGCTGCTTATTTCTTCTTCTCTCCAGACATTTGAATATTTTAATCTTTTTTTTTTTTTTTCTGTTTCAAGACCTTTCTTTAGCCATTCTTTTAGGATACAACGGTGGTGAAAATTCTCTTAGATTTTCCTTGTCTGAGAAAGTCTTGATTTCCCATTCATTTCCAAAGAATATTCTCCCTAGATATAAAATTCTGGGTTGATAATTCTTCTGTTTCAGTGCTTGAAGAATATTGTGCCACTTTCTTCCATCCTTACCAGTTTCTGATGAGAAATCCACTGTCATTGAAATGGTTTTTCCCTTACAGGTTATGTATCATTTCTCGATGGGTGCTTTTAATGCTCTTTCCTTGTCTTCAGCTTTCAGCAGTTTGAGTTAATCCATACTGTCTTACGGATTTTTAAAATTCATCCTGTTTAGTGTTGAGCTTCTTGAATATCTAAATTTATGTTTTTTGCTAAATTTGTGAAATTTTCAGCCATTCTTTCTTTTGTTTCAATATCTTAATTTTATTGTTAGCCTGTTAGATTTTTTCCTGTGAGTTGGAACTTTTTATTCATTTTTTACTATTTTGAGATATAATTGACATAAAAGATTGTGTAACTTTAAGGTGCTGTTGTTGTTGTTGTTTAGTCACTAAGTCCTGTCTGACTCTTTGCAGCCCCATGGACTATAGCCTGCCTGGCTTCTCTGTTCATGGGATTTCCCAGACAAGAATACTAGAGTAGGTTGCCATTTCCTTCTCCAAGGGATCTTCCTGACCCAGGGATTGAGTCCACATCTCCTGTATTGGCAGTGGGTTCTTTATCACTGAGGCACACAATTTTAAGATGTACAGCATGTTGAAATGATGCACTTATACATCACACTGTGATTACCACTGTGCTGCTGCTGCTGCTAAGTCGCTTCAGTCGTGTCCGACTCTGTGCGACCCCATAGAGGGCAGCCCACCAGGCTCCTCTGCCCCTGGGATTCTCCAGGCAAGAACACTGGAGTGGGTTGCCATTTCCTTCTCCAGTGCATGAAAGTGAAAAGTGAAAGTGAAGTCGCTCAGTCGTATCCGACTCTTAGCGACCGTAGTATGATCATTATTTCTTTGAATACTTTTTCATCCTTGTATCTTCCTGCCCTCCTCGTGTCTAAAAACACAAATGTTAGATCTCTCAGGTCCCTCCAGTCTTCTTATTTTTTCTCTGGATATTTCCCTTCTATTGTTCAGACTGAGTATTTTATATTATCTTTAACTCCATTGTTTCTTTCCTTTGTCCTCTCCACTCTGCTATTGAGCCCATTTGTTGTTTTTATTGTGATTATTATATTTTGCAATTTAAAATTTTCTGTTTGGTTCTTTTATGTATCTTTTGTTTCTTTACTGACATTTTCTATTTCTTCATTTGTTTCAATCATGTTCATAACTGCTCCTGAAGCATTTTTAGGATATCTTCTTTAGCATTCTATTCAGATAATCCCAACATCTATTCTACCTTGGTGTTGGTGGAGGTTGAATACTTTTTCTCCTTTAAGTTGACATTTTCTTTTTTTTTTTTAATTAATTTGTATTTTTTAGTTTGTTTTGCTTTACAATACTGTATTTGTTTTGCTACACATCGACATGAATCAGCCACGAGTGTACATGAACTCCCAATCCAGACCCCCCCCTCCCCCCTCCCGCCCCACACCTTCTCTCTGGATTATCCCCGTGCATCAGTCCCAAACATCCTGCATCCCGCATCGAACCTAGACTGGCGATTCGTTTCACTTATGATATCATATATGTTACATTGCCACACTCCCAAATCATGCCCCCCTTCCCTTTCCCACAGAGTCCAAAAGGCTGTTCTATACATCTGTGTCTCTTTTGCTGTCTTGTGTACAGGTTTATCATTACCATCTTTCTAAATTTCATATATATGTGTAAATATACTGTATTGGTGTTTTAGTTTCTGGCTTACTTCACTCTGTATAATCGGCTTCAGCTTCATCTACCTCATTAGAACTGATTCAAATGTATTCTTTTTAATGGCTGAGTAATACTCCATTGTGTATATGTACCACAGCTTTCTGATCCATTCATCTGCTGAAGGACATCTAGGTTGCTTCCATGTCCTGGCTATTATAAATAGTGCTGCGATGAACCTTGGGGTACACGTGTCTCTTTCAATTCTGGTTTCCTCGGTGTGTATGCCCAGCAGTGGGATCGCTGGATCATAAGGCAGTTCTATTTGCAATTTTTAAAAGAATCTCCACACTGTTCTCCATAGTGGCTGTACTAATTTGCATTCCCACCAACAGTGTAAGAGGGTTCCCTTTTCTCCACACCCTCTCCAGCATTTATTGCTTGTTGACTTTTGGATCGCTAACACCATACACAAAAACAAATTCAAAATGGATTAAAGATCTAAACATGAGACAAGAAACTATAAAACTCCTAGCGGAGAACATAGGCAAAACACTCTCTGACATAAATCACAGCAGGATCCTCTATGATCCACCTCCCAGAATACTGGAAATAAAAGCAAAAATAAACAAATGGGATCTAATTAAAATTAAAAGCTTCTGCACAACAAAGGAAACTATAAGCAAGGTGAAAAGACAGCCTTCTGAATGGGAGAAAANTTAGAGGAGAACATAGGCAAAACACTCTCTGACATAAATCACAGCAGGATCCTCTATGATCCACCTCCCAGAATCCTGGAAATAAAAGCAAAAATAAACAAATGGGATCTAATTAAAATTAAAAGCTTCTGCACAACAAAGGAAACTATAAGCAAGGTGAAAAGACAGCCTTCTGAATGGGAGAAAATAATAGCAAATGAAGCAACTGACAAAGAACTAATCTCAAAAATATACAAGCAGCTTATGCAGCTCAACTCCAGAAAAATAAATGACCCAATCAAAAAATGGGCCAAAGAACTAGACAGACATTTCTCCAAAAAAGACATACGGATGGCTAACAAACACAGAAACAATGTTCAACATCACTCATTATCAGAGAAATGCAAATCAAAACCACAATGAGGTACCATTTCACACCAGTCACAATGGCTGTGATCCATAAGTTGACATTTTCTTGGGTTTTGGTATGTATGAGTATTTTTCTTATTGAAATCTGGACATTTTGAGTATTTGTCATGAAATTCTGCATCTTCTTCAAATCTTTTGCTATAGTAGGCATCTTCTGATACTACTCTGGCAGAAGAAGGTGGGAACACTCATCTTTACTGCCATGTGGGAGTGGAAGTCCAAGTTCCCCCTTGGCCTCCTCTGTCATTGCCTCTGCAGGAAGAGGTAGGGGAGCCTTATTACCCCTGGATGGGGTCCTCAAGTGGGCTTCTACAGGGAGCACTTTTTCACTAGATGGGTGTGAAAGTCCTGGCTCCCCGCTCTGTCTTCTCTGACACCACTGGGCAGGAGGTGGGGGTAAGAACTTTATTGTAACTTTGTTATCCAAGCAAATGGGGCTGTAAATAACCAAGCTAGGTTCCCCATTCAGCCTTGGCTAATGCTGGGGAGGTTGTGGGAGAATCATTTTTCTCTAAAAGTTTTCTGTCTTGCTAGGGTGCCCCAATCCTGGTCTTTGGCTTTTGTTGGAGCTTTTGTTATTTCTTCTACAGACATTTCCAGGCTGCTGGGCCCTTCAGCTTGGTGTCTGGGACATATGAGGCAAAAAGACAGCTCCCAAAACTCACTGCCATGGCCCAAGGTGCCCAGCAAGATTGTCTTTATCACTCTACCTTTGAGTCTTTTTATATTTGTTTTATGTACAATGTCCAGGGTTTGGAACTATACTTAGCAGGAGGACTAGAGAGAAGTGTATCTACCCACTCACTTGTTTTCACCCTTAGTATTTCTATAGCTAATGATAACAATGATAGCTGCCTTGTTTTGAATTGTATGTACATAACCAGTACCATTTAATTCATTTGATTCTCACAGTAATTCTATGAGGAAAGCATAATAGTTATGCTTTTCATATTATATACAAGAAACTGAAACTCAGAAATAATCATGTAAACCTTTAGAACAGGGTCTAGCACATAAACTAAAAAAGGCTATGGGAAATAGTGATAATAATAAATTATTTTTGGAGTTGTTCATGTGTCTGAAGGACACAACTCTCAAGTGGCGACTTAGAATTCCGATACAGGACCTGGTGCTCATAAACTCTAGGTTGTAATTTCTCTGAATTTGAGTGCAACCATTTAGAGTAAGCCATTTCTGCTGCATCCAAATTTATATCTTTAGCCCTCTCCCTATTTCACTTCCACTATTTTCTTCTCTTTACCTTCTCTAGAGCTACCGTTTTGAAATTTCTCTCCATTTATAGTTTAAAAATAAAACAACCAACTTGCCTATTACTTATATAAAAGGTTGAAGAGGTGATATTATATTTATTCTATTTAATATTTATTTAAAACCACAGAGTAGCTCATAGGAAGGTATTATCACTCTACTTCAAAGCTGAAGTTCAGAGGAGTTCAGGGACTGGCTCAAGATCACACGGTTAGGGAGTGGTTGAGGTAGGACTCGACCTCAGTGCTATTTCCACCACCTGATGCTGTGTCTGTACCCACAGGACACTTTCACATCCTCTGTGTAGCTTTATCTGTTCATAGTTTACCTCCCTGTGAACCACCTAGCAGAATGTAAAGGACTTTGAGGAGAGGAGAGGAACACCTCCAGCAAATGAACAGGTGCCTCGATATACTTACAGATCTCCTCTAAGGACTGTTGGGCCGTGAAGACATGTTGGAATTACTGCCATATGATAGCACACCTTTCTTCTTCTAGTAAAGAATGGAATGGGTGGGAGCATGGAGGAAAGATAGATGGTTTTGAAATAAGTTGTCCACACAGGGGACTCCTGCAGTGCATTCTAGTCAGTAGAAGATAAACAAAGCCAGAGACAGTGAAGATCCAGAATGGGGAGTTAGAAGGATATTTAAAAAGACATATTTGCTAGCTGTGTGCTCAGTTGTTTCAGTCGTATCCAACTCTTTGCAACCTGTGGACATCCAGCTCCTCTGTCCCTGGGATTCTCCAGGCAAGAATACTGGAGTGGGGTGCCATGTCCTCCTCCAGGGGATCTTCCTGACCCAGGGATTGAACCTGCAGCTCCTGCAGCTCCTGTACTGCCAGGCAGGTTCTTTACCATTGGTACCACCTGGGAAACCCATATTTGCTATGTATTAGTTACCAAAATCCAGTGTGTGGTATTTGTGTGGTTGTGAGAAAGAAAGATAGTTAAAGAAGGAAGGGGGGGTTACTAATGACAGTGATGCTGCCTAGGTTTCTAATCTGAAAACTGGATGGGTCATTTTGTTCACAATTGAGGTCAAGGAAAAACAGTTTCAAGGTGGATAGAGGGCATGGTGGAACACTAAAGAGAGGACAAGGAAAATAAAGATTGTATCAAAGTAATTGGATTTAAAAATTAGGAGGTAATTAATGGCTTAGAACAATCCCTGCCATAGGTGGAGACAGAAGCAAACAGAATAGTGGAGTGGGATGTGCACGTTGAGAAAGCACTTGGAAGCTGGGAGAAACTATTCCTGCAGTGACCTTGTGGCATGCTGATGGGATCTGGAATCTGAAGATCCAATTTTGAAACACGGTGTTTCTTACTTGCTGTGTAACCTTTGGAAATCCCTTTACCCATCTGAGTCTTGTTTCCTAAAGATGAGCAACAACTCGCTGTCTTCAGTTTCCCACAATCTATTTCCTCACAGTTTGTCTCAGGATAAACCATGTCATGAAACTGAGGCTTTTCTTCTGCCTCTCTTAAATGAACCCACCCGCCCAACAATGGCAGCTTCCAGTCCAGATGAACTGGGATTGATGTGACTCTTGATTAAATTGTGGCTGAATGCTGTGACAGTAGATGGAGTTTCTGTAACTCTATTATGGTTATACATGGAGAGACTGCAAATAATATAACCTTATTTCTGATTGGTTCCTGCTCGACGTTAAACCTTGTCACTCAATAAGTCAATGCACATAATTCGTAGATGTGATGTATTTTCTACTTGGCACCTTTAAAAAAATTTGAAAAGCCTTTGTGATTCCTTCCAAAGATGCTAATGTAATGTCTCTTACATCACATTTCTTACACAGTAAACATTTATTGAGTACTGGCAATGTGCCAAACCCCATGGATAATAAAAAATTACTTTATCTTGTGAAGAAATATAGGATCAGCTCCCAGTAACTTCAGGCCAACATGCTACACTCTGCAGAGACTATATTTTGTCCTTCTTCCATAGCCCTGTTTCAAGGATAATAAAACTTGCCATCTTGCCATCTGGATCACCATCTTAGACTTAATTATTCCTATTTTAACAGATGAGAAACCTAGCTTTAAGAAACGTAGCAAAACAAATTTAAATGCCCCCTCTAGAGCCAAGTATAGTAGCTGCTGAATAAATGTGTGATTATCCTGTAACAGGGGTCTTCACTATTTTAAGATCAGCAGGGAACCAAGAGCCTAAGCGTGCTCTCACTGCAGATATGCAAATAAGTGAAAACCAGCAACCATGCAAAAAGAGCTTCCTGGACTGTCCTATATCTCTGTCCCATTTTTTCCATTTGTTCACTTACTCATGCATTTACTTATTCAGCAATGAGAACAAGCTAGTCACTACTGTAATTCACATGTCTGTTACTCCACATGCGTTATGACTACAAATGTACATCCTGACTGTACGTGCAAGCCTCTAACTTCTGGCTGCCAACACATAACTGCAAACAATAGTAGGCACACCTAACGAAACTGCAGTGGCAGTAGACACCAGGCCTGAGATATCCTGGAACCCTCTGAATGACTTGGGTAATAGAACAAGACCCATGTTGCTAATTAGATCCTAGTCTATTATGTCTTCTGAATGTCAGACTTTATCTTTAGGATCTCAAGCGCTGTAGAAGGCTCTTCTCCCTCTCCTTGGGTGCTGCACATCACGGTAGGTGCCACCAAAGTGTCACCCCTCTGCAAGTGTCTGGCACCGTGTATTGGAATCTGAAGTAAGAGGGAAAAAAAAAAAACTTTGATAGTGACTTGTCTTTCTTTATGTTTAAAGCTGGATTTGGGCAGACATTGAATAGATTCTGAATTTAAGATGGCTCCTTAAATTTGTGCCCAAAGTCAGTGCCTCACTTGACTCACCCTTGTCCCCACCTTGCCCTTCTGCAAGAGGATTAAAAAGGACTTGGGCCACATGAGCACAGGAAATGGCTCAGTTCCAAATGTGTCCTTGAACTGAGCTTCACAGCCTAGTTTGCATAGGAAATAAAGTCCATCTTGGCTCATTTTTTGCTCAATGTGCTCAACCTTCAGAGATATATATTCCTCTCCTTCGGTTTCAAAACCCCTCTTAATCGTTATAGATAGAGATTGATATTGTCCAGAGAAAATAATGTCAAATGGCCTCACTGGTTGAAGTACTGAGAAAATTAATCCTGACAATTAATGTGTGGCACTGGCTTCTAGAGGCTGACTAGAGGCAGATCTACCCAAAGATGCCATCCTAGGAAGAACTAACTAAACTCTTTCTAAGGCTTTGGGCCTGTAGCATTCTTTTAAGAAGCAACATCCAAACATGTTGGAATGTCCACCTGAAACCCCCAGTAATTTCTTCTCGTCCTCCCCGGGAGTGACCCAATGTCTTCCCAATGGGTCTGCTGCACAGCCATCAGCTGAGCATGGGATGAAAAGGCTTTTTCATCCTAGGCTCAGTTTTCCTCTTAATGCTACAAAACAACAGAACCCTGAAAGGAGGCCCCTCTTTTGTGAGTTTTCATCTATCCAGAAAACAGGGAAGTTGGCTCAGAGACTGCTTGCCTGCGTGTGCTGTCACTTCAGTCATGTTGGACCCTATGGAGAGTAGCTCCCCCAGCCTCTTTTGTCCATGGGATTCTCCAGGCAAGAATACTGAAGTGGGTTGCCATGCTCTCCTCCAAAGGATCTTCCCAACCCAGGGGATTTTCCTAACCCAGGAATCGAACCTACATCTCCTGTGTCTCCAGCATTGCAGGTGAATTTGTGACCTTCTGAACCACCTGGGAAGCCCGATTATTGGGGGAAGAGATCTGAATTTTCTCATCAGTGATCAATTATCACCCCAGTGGGGATATGGGTAGATAGAAGAATTCCAGAGATACTTCAAAATTCTCAACTGTATCAGAAAATTTGCTTTTAAAACAATTCTCTCCATTTTGCCCAGTTCCTTGTTGGATCTGATGACAGGCAGCAAAAGGAAACTCATTGATTTGGACTTGACCTTCCCAACATGAAGAAGCCCTTGGAACATTTCCACACCTCAGTTCTTACACTCAGGTCTCAATAGGAAAACTGAGTCCTTTATGTCTGATTCCTCAGTCAAACCTCATTTGAATTATTTCCCCCTCCCTTAGTGCTCACATAGCACTTTTGTTTGATATGCTAAAACATTTATTTCTGCTTTGGCTTATGGTTCTACTTTACCACTTTTTAACAGCTCAACTTAGGCAATTTGTTTAATCCCTTTACCTCAGTTTTCTTATTTGTAAGTGGGGAAAACCATTATTTTGTCAAGTTGTTGTGAGGGATCTGGACTCAAATTATTCATCCCCATTTTCCAAGTCTGCCTTGGAGATGTTAGCTTCTTCACACCCAGTTTATGAAGCTGTGAAATGGAAATAAAGATTGCATCTCCCACAGAAGTTTCTATGAAAATTCAGAGATAAAGCACATTTAAAAAAAGTAACTATTATCATTTTATTGTCTGTTGCTTTCTTGATTAGATTGTATACTCTTAAAGGAAAGCAGTCTCATTTCCTTCATCTTCCTATCACCTCTAGATAATCTTAGCTTGTGGTTGACAAGTGTTTGAAATATGCTGAATATTTTCTGTACTTCTACCTCAGTAAGTTTATATTAACTGTAAGGCCTTTACCATGTTCAGCTTTGTACGGGAAATTATTTATCTTCTCTTTGGTGATGTGCTTTATGCAAAAGAGGTACTTAGAAAGTACCACTTAGATAAATGGAACAATATCAATGAATTCAAGGGTTCTTCACAATGTAGCCGCATAAAATCTTTCCTAATAACTGACTGAGATGTACATTTAAGATCAACAAGTTAAATTTCCCCTTTTGAAAAGTGGTACGTTTCAAAAAAATTTGCAATCATCAAATGAGCAAATCATGAACAGAAGCCTTTTTCTGTCTAACATGGACATTTGTCCTTATGCTGTACTGACAGCCATGTGCAAGCTGCATCTTTGAGTGCCATAGTCCTGCCCTCTCTGTCTAAGGAAACAAAGCAGGCAGTTAGAAACAGGTTTCTCTTTGTTTCAGATGAGGTCATTCAGGTCCAGCACGAAGGACTGCTGTCTGTTCTCATTTTTTCTGCTCTGAAGAACTCTCTTTGCTCCCCTTGACACTGGCACAACAGAGCAGGCTGAGGACTGGGAGGGAGATTGAAGGTGCTGATATACCACCAGCTCTAAAACACATGACAGCAGAAAGCCGAGCTATTACTAATGCTGATCAGCTAAGAGGCAATGCAATCAAAACCTTCAATTACACCTGGGTGATTTAATCAACTCCCTGTCAAATTCGGGCTGGAACTCCTCTGGTACTGTACAAATACAGTAATTACCATGCCAGCTTGCAATAGGATATCATTTCAGTGGATTAGAAAACACATTCTGTTGTCAATTACCAACAGTCAATTTATAGGCCCTGAAATAAGCAATACTTTTTAATTGCTGCCTTTGTGTCATTATCACAAAATTACTTCTGTTATGAGGCATTAAATCATGTCAGTAATGTTGGGAGTGGGGCAAGGGGGGAGATTGAAAAGTGTTCGCTCTGTTCTTTCCTGATAAAATGGGAATAGAAGCAGAAAACTTGTATCCTGCTGTGTTAGATTTTGAAAGAAGAAACAATCAAAAAGCCCCAGAGATTCTCAACTATGCAAACAATCATAAACAAATCCTGAAGCTACATGAATAGATCAGAGAGTAGGAAACCAGGAGTCAGATTGAGTTTGACCTGTTTGTTTTCTGTACCTCTGGCCTCATTCGTCTCCCATTCGCCTATCTTCCAAGCTTCATTTTGTAGAGGTATTTCTTTTGAGGTATGTTCCAGTTGATACCAGATGAGGCCACTGTCAGGAGAGATCTGCAGACTTGAGATTTAAATTTTTTCTATTGTATCCAGCTCCTCCCAAGCCCATTTGCCCAGTCTAAAGAGTAGCAGCCATTTGGCTTTTCCAGCTCCACTAAGCTCTGTCCTCCGAGTCTTCTTGTCTTCTACAAAGGGAACACCTGGCACACACTTGCTCACTTTCTCCACCTACCCCATTTTGGCCTCCAGCCTCCACAAAGCTTGCCTGAGTTAGTTCTAAAAGGAGACACTTTTGGCCATCTGTGTGTCTTCTTTGTAGAAACGTCTGTTTAGATCTTCAGCCCATATGTTGATGGTCAAAAGGCATACAACAATATGGTCAACATCAGTAAACTACAATGAGGTATTGCCTCCCACTGGTTAGAAGGGCCATCATCAAAAAAATCTACAAATAATAAATGCTGGAGAGGATATTGCTGTTTTCATTATTATTGCTAATAGCAATTTTATTGTACTTACCAAATTCCAGGCTCCTCTGTCCATGGGATTCTCCCGACAAGAATACTAGAGTGGGTTGCAATGCCTTCTTCCAGGGGATCTTCCCGACCCAGGGATGGAACCCATGTCTCTTCTGCATTGGCGGGCAGGTTCTTTACCATGAGCGCCACCTGGGAAGCCCATGGTATACTAGCTTATGCTATATTTATTATACTATATTATGTATACTACAACTATCCTATATTTTATATTATACTCTTAGAGAAGGAAAGGGCAGCTCACTCCAGTATCCTTGCCTAGGAGATCCTGTGGACAGAGGAGCCTGGTGGGCTACAGTCCATGGGGTTGCAAAGAGTAGACTAGACTGAGCCACTTACACTTTCCCTTTCATACTATATTCTACTATACCATCTCCTGTTGGGTTCTCTCTCTTAAGATTCAGATCTATATTCTTAACTTCCTACCGTACGTCACCACTTGGATAGTTATGCCCATCTCGAAATCCACAGGTCCCAAGTTGAAGACATCATTATCTGATGCCGCCCTCCAAACTGTTGATGTTTCCATCCTTCCTATTTCCTAGAATGAACAGCTCCCTCTACCTGGTTGTCCAAGTCAAAAACCTGGGCATAATCCTTGGCCAACCTCTCTGACTTGAATAATTGCTATTATTCCCAAGAGGTATTTCAGATCTGTTCATGTCACTTTCAATTACACACAGATACTTCCCCAGCCACTCTCTACTCCTGGTCTATCAGTGATCCTATTACTTTTCTGTCTTCAGGGGCTCAAAATTATGATCAACATAAACTCATTATTTAAAGCCCTTACAGACCAACTTACTTACTAAAAAAAAAAAAAAAAAAGATTTTACCCTGTCTTCTGCATCACCTTCTTAGTCTGGTACCACATATGTCTACCATGTGTTCTTGGGCTTCCCTGATGGCTCAGCTGGTAAAGAATCTGCCTGCAATGCAGGAGACCTGGGTTTGATCCCTGGGTTGGGAAGATCCCCTGGAGAAGGGAAAGACTACCTACTCAAGTATTCTGGCCTGGAGAATTCCATGGATTGTATAGTCCATGGAGTTGCAAAGAATCAGACACGACTTAGCAACTTTCACTTTTCATGTCTCTCAGGGGACTTTCTAGATGTCGCTAGTGGTAAAGAATCCACCTGCAATGCAAGAGACACAGGAAAGGCAGGTTTGATCCTGGGTCAGAAAGGTCCCTGGAGGAGGGCATGGCAGCCCACTCTAGTATTCTTGCCTGGAGAATCCCATGGACAAGGAGACTCACAGGCTCCGTAGGGCCACACAGAGTCAAACACAGCCGAAGCAACTTAGCACACACGCATGTCCCTCAGGGTCATATCATTCTCTCCATGGTCTGCTTTCCTTTCTTACAGGCAGGAAGCACTCAGGGAAGCAGAAAGCTGCTGTCCACAGGATATTATCTCAGCTTATTTTCCGACTTATTCAGGCACTATCCAACTGAAAAGTAGGAAATTGAAAGATTAGAGTCAAAGAATGGATGGTAGGATTTTAAACCTGGAAAAAACTGGCCACCTCATGCAAAAGAGTTGACTCATTGGAAAAGACCCTGATGCTGGGAGGGATTGGGGGCAGGAGGAGAAGGGGACAACAGAGGATGAGATGGCTGGATGGCATCACCAACTCGATGGACATGGGTTTGGGTAAACTCCAGGAGTTGGTGATGGACAGGGAGACTTGGCATGCTGCGATTCATGGGGTCGCAAAGAATCAGACACAACTGAGCAACTGAACTGAACTGAACTGAAACTTGGAAAAGACTATATAGTTCATCTTATCAAATCCCTCCCCCCTTTTTTTTTCAAAGGAGAAACAGTATCACTAAAGTCAGTATAGGGTGAAGTGTGTTAACCACCCAGTTGTGTCTGACTCTTTAAGACCTCACGGACTATATAGCCTGGCAGGCTCCTCTGTCCATAGGATTCTCCAGGCAAGAATACTGGAGTGGGTTACCATTTCCTTCTCCAAGTATAGGGTGAAAGTGATAGATAAAGGCACAAAATATGTCAAATTTCACAAAAACAGTATGAGTATATACACAACAAAGAAATTATAGTAAGATTTACCATCCTGCAGTTCACCCTCCAGGGTCTGCTTTGGGGACCCACTTTCTTTCATTAAAGGCATAGATCTCTGTCTGGAATATTATTTCTGGGTTCTATCCATGAAGAGTGTCATTTCTCAAATGGCATTCCTTGAGATACAGTTTGGAAAGTGACAAAAATCTCTCCTGTGGCTAGATATTGTTGTAAAAGTGGCCTATAGCATCCCCTTCTGAGAAACACATCATGAATATTGACATGTTGAAGACTGTTAGAAATTGTGCTATAGATAAGAAGTGTAACTTTTCAAAAGTCAGATTTCTCAGACTCACTGACCATGGATCCCACTTTGGTTTTGGAGTCTCATACTAATCAAAATCTCACAAAATCGAAATTAAGTAGACTGTGATGATTTAGTTAACTAGTCATATTTCAAGCTCTAAATAACTACATATGGGCTAGTGGTCATTGTACTGGCCAACACAGATTAGTAATTACGCCAAATAAATGAATTAGTTAGGTGATACAGTAACACTGTTTTGCTTACTATTTCCATGTAGCAATTTTGCTTATTTGTTGTTCTTTCAGTGCCATATCCCACAGAATGAATCATCTTGGAGGATGGTTCAGACAGTGGGCCATGTTGAAAATATTTGGGATAGAGTCTGTGGGTGAATTTTCAATTCTACCAGATAGGTCCTCAGCAAACATGGGTCTGGACATCCCAGCATGGCTTATTTATGTTAGAAAAATAGCATCTCACTTGCCCACACCAATTTCTGCAGTCTGCCCTTGTTACTGGTTGTGCAAATAGCTGACTCCATCAGTCAAGTTAACATCATGCCAGGGAGCTGGCAAAAGCAAAACATGCTACTCCTTGCCCCAGGATGATGGAGTTAGATTTGTCACTGTGGCCCCTGGCCAATTCTGTAAACAATGCCCTTGAAAGAATGCCTCCCTATAGGGAAGGAATGAGAGAGAATGAAAATAAATAGCACTAGGTGGACTCATAAAACTTGTCGAAATCCTTCAAGCATGGTATATGTGATGATTCATGGGGTTTGCAAAGCATTAAAAGAGTCAAACAAGAAACACCATGCAGAGCAGCCATTCCATAGCTTCAGAAACCTGTGTGGCAATGTAACGCTAGTGTGGACGGCAGAGTTGGGGAACAATATGCTCCTCACCCGCCACCGCCACAGCGCACACTGTTTCCAGACAGAGCAGTGCTCATCAGTGAAAGTTATTGGTTCCACCTTATTCTTTCTCCAGAAACAAAGACCCTATAAACTCCCTCTGGAAATCTGTTGAGAAATAATTTGCTCAACTTTCTCTCCCTGTGGATAGAGCCCATTTTCTCTCATACAGTTGTCAGTGGAGGGGAGCAGGGACAGGGGTGGAGGAAGGGAAGCCCTGATTCATCTGCCGACTTATTCTAACCCTTCTCAGTTTCAGAGATTTTCCATGTGCCATGTCCTTTCTGTGATTTGAATGTTAACCCCTTTATCCTAACACAGCTAGAATTCACTGCCTTTCCATTCTCTGCATGTTCTCACTCAATATGATACCTTCATCTTTCTGATCTGTGACCAGTCACTGCACATAATTAATAATAACCAATGTGGGAAATAAAAACAAAAATAAACAAATGGGACCTAATTAAAATTAAAAGCTTCTGCACAACAAAGGAAACTCTAAGCAAGGTGAAAAGACAGCCTTCAGAACGGGAGAAAAATAATAGCAAATGAAGCAACTGACAAAGAAATAATCTCAAAAATATACAAGCAGCTTATGCAGCTTAATTCCAGAAAAATAAATGACCCAATCAAAAAATGGGCCAAAGAACTAAACAGACATTTCTCCAAAGAAGACATACAGATGGCTAACAAACACATGAAACGATGTTCAACATCACTCATTATCAGATAAATGCAAATCAAAACCACAATGAGGTACCATTTCACACCAGTCAGAATGGCTGTGATCCAAAAGTCTACAAGCAATAAATGCTGGAGAGAGTGTGGAGAAAAGGGAACCCTCTTACACTGTTGGTTGGAATGCAAACTAGGACAGCCACTATGGAAAACAGTGTGGAGATTCCTTAAAAAACTGGAAATAGAACTGCCTTATGACCCAGCAATCCCACTGCTGGGCATACACACCGAGGAAACCAGAATTGAAAGAGACACATGTACCCCAGTGTTCATCACAGCACTGTTTAGAATAGCCAGGACATGGAAGCAACCTAGATGTCCATCAGCAGATGAATGGATAAAAAAGCTGTGGTACATATACACAATGGAGTATTACTCAGCCATTAAAAAGAATACATTTGAATCAGTTCTAATGAGGTGGATGAAACTGGAGCCGATTATACAGAGTGAAGTAAGCCAGAAAGAAAAACACCAATACAGTATACTAACACATATATATGGAATTTAGAAAGATGGTAACAATAACCCTGTATTTGAGACAACAAAAGAGACACAGATGTATAGAAGAGTCTTTTGGACTCTGTGGGAGAGGGCGAGGAGGGATGATTTGGGAGAATGGCATTGAAACATGTATAATATCATATAAGAAATGAATCACCAGTCCAGGTTTGATGCATGATACAGGATGCTCGGGGCTGATGCACTGGGATGACCCAGAAAGATGGGATGGGGAGGGTGGTGGGAGGGGGGTTCAGGATGGGGAACACGTGTATACCTGTGGCAGAGTCATGCTGATATATGGCAAAACCAATACAATATTGTAATTAGCCTCCAATTAAAAGAAATAAATTTATATTAAATATAATAATAATAACCAACGTGGAAGAAATAGGAAACAAACAAACATAAAAAACAGGTCCTTTTCACATCCAGCACAAGACTGAGATGATTCCTGGAGAAAAGGATTAATCAGCCCCTGAATTCAGCCAAATCAGCTGCTAGAGGAAGACATCATTTTGATGGGCCCAGGGCTACCAGGACAGAGTATTCATTTACAGCTACATGCTTGACTATAGTGTGTGCTGGCTCCCTGGGTACAAGCTTGGGTCCTGCCTACAACCTAGTCCCCCTACCCCAAATGATCCTCTATGTTGCCACAGGAAAAAAAAAAACAAAAAAGATTTTCTAGTTTGCTTTGCACAAGTGTTTATAGCATGCCTATAATGTGCCACACACTGTGATAGGAGCTGGAGAGAAAATGATGAACAAAACAGAGTCCTTGCTCTTGATTGTATTTTAGTGAAAGAGACAAAAAGTAGGAGTTGCAGATATACATGGGGATATATCTATGGGAGAGGGGATCAGGAAAAGCTTTCTCAAAGACATAGTGATTCAGCTGAGATCTGAAGGTGGAGAATGAAGCAAAGGGGAAAGGGTTTCATGGAATAGGAAATGATCTGTACAAAAACCCCATGGTGGTTTGTGATCATGGAAGATCATTTGAGGCCCACATGCTCCAAGTGGGGATGAGAGATTTAAGATAAGACTGAAGAGATAGGTGGGGGCCAGACATTGCAAATCTTTAAAATCAATGCTGAAAACTTTCTTCTTTATCTCAT